>JAEBDU010000038.1:1314148-1375800 GCA_016802625.1 Heliconius numata | reverse complement strand
TCTAGACAAATAAACCCTAGGATTAGATGCGATTTTGTACGGTCGCGCTAGTTTTATGGGTTTCAGGTGACATTTGTTTTTTTTAGTTCCATGCTGTAATGGCATGCCAGAGCACCCAGGCTGCGAAAACTTACCGCTCAACTCAAACTCACTTCCGTGTCGAGTGGGAGAACGGCACCAATAGCATCCTCTAGCTGGCTGTATCTGACCCCAAAGACAAATGCGTTAAAATATATAACATTTTGATGAAGTAATGTATTCCTGAGCCTTCGTGGCGCAATGATATAGCGTCTAGTCTGGTTAACAAGATATTTGTGAGTTTGAATTCCACTCGGGGGAATATTTAAATTATTTTTATTTCTCCTGATAAACGAAGCGCGGTGTTGAGTCCAGTCACTATATTTCACTATATTTAAAAAAAACTTGATTTTATTCGCCTAATCTGCTATAAGCGTGATACAGCGTGAAGAAATATATTTTTTATTAAAATTTCCATACAATTATTAACATAAATTGGCTATAATAGTAAGAACTTCCCCTACAATAAATTTCGATAAAGCGCCTTATAGCAAACGAGGCAAGCTGGAGAGGTGCCAGCGTTGGCAGTGTTCCGTAGATAATTGAATTAACTAGATAATAATTTAGGAAAGCAATGAAATATGCTGTTTTTTAAATGAATACGGTGTAATACCTAATGATTTAAGAATTGCGTCAATTTTGATTTCAAATTTATTGAAGCTCTGAGGTCCTTGGTTGTGGGGCAGGGGGCCAAGCGTGCAACTGTAAACGGAAGAGGTTATGGGTTCAATTCGTACTCGAGTACATGAAATATTAATATTGTAATTCTCGCGTTGGTAACGAGGCAAGCAGCGCGGCGTTAAATTTCGCCATTCAATATGTAAGCTCTCCAGAATTCGGTGGAAAGTGGAGAATGGAAATGTCTTAGTACCAAGATCTGTCGAACGCTTCCCGAACGCTGCCCGTCCTAGCTAAATTCCACGAGAGATCTCTTCTCTAGAAGTTGGACTTACCTAGATGAACTATTTGTCCCAGATATATGTAAGGGTCAAGTCAACAACTTCGAAGAAATAATAGATAAAATAATTTCAATTAATACTTAAGGTTCTCTCTACTTACATTTCTGGTCCAACTTATAAATAAAGATAAAAAATTACCACACGTGGGAATAGAACCGGCAATTATAAATGTCATCTATTTTAGTCATATTGCGTTACAATGGTGTCGTGTGATAAAGACATTATATCCCCCCTCAAATAATAAGGATCCCTAATCTGTTCAATTAATATTAATTCATGCTTAGAGTCGGTGCGATGGAGCGTTGAATTTCTAATACATGATAATATATTTTATTATATTGTAGTTGGGTTTAGATTGGTGTGGGTTCGATCCAATTCGGGTGAATGGATTATTTTCATTTCCTTGCTCTGGTAATAAGACAAAGCGCGACGTTAAGACACGACTCAATGTCTCGAAAACTGAGTGGAAAGTGGGGAAAGTGTGTATTAGCACTAGGTAGGTACTAAGAACACTCCGTTCCCAATATTCCCCCCCAATTTTTAAAAACATCGCGTCTAGAGTCATGCATGGCCAGGCTTCGTCTACGAAAGTGATGAAATTAAAAATATTTATATAATTATGATCATTCCCTCAAGTCGAATCGAACCCACAACCTTTATGTCAGACGCAGCCCACTGGCAAATCGAGAAACAATGAAATTACTACAATGATATGGTCTATGCGAGCAACGTCGCGGGTTGAACACTAGTTTTACATATGTGTATTTTTATTTGAAACTATTTTACATAAGCTATAATATTCTAAAACGCCACAACAGGTAGTAAGTAAAAGAAAAAGGAGCAAAATGTTCCTTCCATACATTTTGTCGTGAACTACTCAATAGATAGCACTTGCCGCAGGGTTAGACTTTTAAAGTGGTTTAGGGTGACATAGAAACTAGTTATTATGGGATATGTCTAATATATTATTAATAAAATAATTTATTATATACCTCAAATAAAATAAAAAAAAAACAAAAGAAACATTTGAGGCCAGCCTTGGCGCAGGGGCACAAATGTAAGCGCGACAGGTTGTGGGTTCAATTCACACTTGAAAACAATTTCAAGTTTTATTTTTCAGGTAGAATCTGGCCTCTAGTAGTCGTTTAAAAGATTCGAAGAAGAGAGTCGATGATCATCCTATCGAAGTCGAGCTAACTTTATATACGAAATAAAAATTTTCACATTATTAGTTTACTACGTAGAAAAACGCTACGCAGTGTGAATGTAAAGAAGGTTCGTAAGCTTCCTCGACATTACTTTAAAAAAGTCTTAATCGGAACGGAACTTAACACTAGGTTTCCAGATTCCCTCTACTTGCCCCGCCATGTGCAGGATACAGCGTGAAGAAGTGAAAAAAAAAATCTATTAGTAAAAAAGGTGGTGCAATTTTTTTTTCGTGGCCTTTATGACGTAAAATGGAATGCTGTCAGTCAGTCACTGAGTTTATAGATTTACCATAACATGGTCACCCTTTTTCGTCTCAGTTTCATGTTACAAAGGCAGTCTTTCCGGTCAATCTATGTAGCCTTCAGGCATTATGTAGGTACACTATTTTCTAGTTTTTTTTTTAGATTTTATATTAAGGAATGTTGTTATAATGTTAAAAGGCAAAAGTTACTGCGGGATGAAGCGTGAAAGTTATGAAGTGAAGCATAAATACGACAATACTCTTCTTACTAATATTACAAATGTTTTATTCTATATTTGTGAGAATGTTTGTTCCACTTTTGCGCAAAAACTACTAAACAGATTTAGATGAAACTCTACGTATATAGCTTATACATTAGTTAACAGATATGCTACAATGCGTGTAAAGGTTTCGAGAATAAAATAACAATAAGTTCAAGCGATTGGCTGGCATCGGATGGATGCGAGAAGCCCAAGACCGGGATCGTTGGCGCTCGATGAAGGAGGCCTACGTTCAGCAGTGGACGATGATAGGCTGATTAAAAAAAAAGTATAAGCGAGCGAAGCCGCGTTTGGGTCGCTAGTACAATGTATATGACATGTAAAATTCACAAGAGAACCAAACCCACGACCCAGTAACCGTAATTATGTAACCAAAACAGAGCTCTTAAGCTTCCAATGACACAGTAATGTAATTTGAAAGCTATCTTTGAAAGTACACGTTAAATTTAATAACGCATCGCATATAGAGGGAGCAATAATTTGCATTTACATAGAGTATATTGTTGTAGAGACTGTAATTATTGTTATTTAATTAAAGTATTTTTCTACATTGATGACATAAACACATTTTTTTTAAGAATTTGAGCTGAATTTGAACCCGGGCCTCGTGTTTACCGTCCAAGCGTTCTGACCATTCAATTCATTCTTACTTAAGTGAGAATCAAATCCATAATCACCTGGAAAAGTCACAATTGAGACACATTTTGCCTGTCATATCTATTTATTTTTCTGTATGTCACTTACTCTGAACAAATACAACACAAAAATGTAAATAGTCTCTCGCAAGGAACGACGTTTTAAATGTATTCGAGATTTCTTTTAACAATAATAAATATTTGTTTTTACGCATTTATTTTACTTAAAGCCTCTCTTTTAGATTCGCTTAATATGATTGTACGTATATGTAACACGCATTTTTAGCTTCACGTTGTATCCCGCAGATAGCAGGGTAGGCAGAGGGATACCACTTTCCGCTGAATTCTAAAGGCATTGTGTGTTGAATGGCGAAACTTAACGCCGCGCTTTTTCACGTTACCAGAGTTACGCCACTCGTCAAGGGTAACTTAGTGTCGTAACACTACGTTCCCTCTGCTTATCATGCGACATGCAAGATACTACGGTGAACTGTATACCTATAGCAAAGAAATGGGTAAAATCATTGTGTTACTATGTTTGAACTTTTTAGCATTATGCTGTATCCCTATCCCGCATATAGCAGGGGAAACAGTGGGAACCTTGTATTAAGACATGTAGCAGCATGCGGGGCCTAATTTGTGAGACTTAGCGGAAATTAATGTTGTGCTTGGTCTTGTTATTAGACCACGTTAGCAAAGTGCGAATATATCAATAGTTCGAACCCATAACCCTCGCAATCGAGCACTAGCTGTAACCAAAGGTAAAATAGAAATATACAGTATATTGTTACATTTCAACTTAAATAAGATTTCCATACATTATTACTATATTGATACACCCACAGACGTTTGTGTAAGGCTATATTGGGTACAGTCGACTAGCAACAGTCTTAAAGGCGAAATAAAATTGTTTATAGATTTTTTGACAGTCTTTCTGTATAAGTGTCCACTTGTGTGTCTGTTCATCTGCCAAGATGGGGAGGTATCAATTGAAAACTAATATCAAATATCCAGGTCTACAGTACTAGGTACTGAAATATTAAGCTTCTAAATCAACGCCGTCAAAAATTGCTCGTAGCATTTACGCGTTTTTTTTGTCGCATTTTTTAAGAAATTAGTTTGCCGTTTAATGAAAAAATAAAAGGTAATTCGTGGATTGAAAGTGGGCAAGAATTGAGAATTTTGCACAAATAAAGAAAAAACCTTTAAATATAATAAATAACTTAAATAATCTTTAAGTAATCATTCCTCCGAAGGCAGTAGAAATCGAATCCATAAGGCGTCATATAGTGGAAGTTTACATAAAAAAAGCAAATAAGTGTTCTGCATAGGCGGAGAGGCCCTAGTGATAAAACACTCCGCGCCCCATGCAACGATTTAAGACATTGCGATTTTACAAAAAAAAAATAAAAATAAAAAAATAATAACACTTCTGTCTCCGAATGTGCGAAGTTATTGCGTACAGTGTATTACACGCCCCTAGTTTATTGAGTATAGAGTCGACTGAGACGCACAGAGTAGTTGTGATACAGACGTGTCTATTATGCATACTTATATATTATTACTAGCGGCCCGCTCGCGGTTTCAACCGCGTGATAGTTCATGCGGTTGTTATTATTAATTTCTGTCTCCATGGCTACGTCCTAGTGACGTCTATGCAAAATTTGAGACTCCTAGCATTTGTAGTAACGAAGTTTCATACAAACTTTCAACCCCAAAAACAACTCTTTAGAAGTTGAATATTGCAAATTCGCGTCTTAGCGAGCACCTATGTCCTATAAGTAACTCCTATGCAAAATTTGAGATTCCTAGCACATGTAGTTTCTGAGATTTCGTGATGAGTGAGTGACCTTTCGATTTTATATATATAGATTATAAAGCTGAAGAGTTTGTTTGGTCGAGCGCGTTAATCTCAGTAACTACTGATTCGAATTGAAACATATTTTATGTTTAACAGTAGTCATAGATTGATTTTGGCTATGATTTTAGCATGGAAGGCAGAGGGAAGCAGGGAACCTAGTGTACAGTCCATTCTCATTAAGACACGTTCCCTACTTTCAAATTCTGGAGGCTTTGGGCTATATCATATTATAATAATTATATGTGGGCTACATATTTCTATATGACAATTAAGGTATAACATATATGGAAGAAGAAAAATAGAAATATTATTTGAAACAAGTAGTCTACGCCTATTCTACACTCGCCCCATAACGTAATATGCTCGCTATAAGCAGTCAGCAATGTTCCCCTACCAAAAGCATATATTGACTCATTTTACAAAATTACCTATTTTACTGATAGTTTTCTTTTATTCCATAGGACGGAGAAGTTAGTCACTGAACTATTCTTAACAAGGTTTTATTACGTTTTTTTAGCTTTACGCTATATCCAGTCCATATTAAGGTAGGCAAAAGGAACTTGGGAACTTAGTGTTAAGACACTAGGTTCCCCACTCTTAGCTGAATTCTTAGAGCATTGTGTGATTGTGAGTGGCGGAACTCAACGCCACGCTTTGCCTCGTTATCAGAGCGAGAAAATGAAAATATTACATATTTCATACCCCCGAGTGGGAATCGAATCCCACAACCGTCGCGTTTGAGTCGTTCTTGCACCATGACTGGCCTTTATTTATACTACTATTACCTACTACAAATATAGAACAATATCTAAACTCGCGGCGGTACGGTATTCAATTTATTGAGAAGCCATAGATAGACATTCCATAAGGGACTTTTCCATTTATATTTATCGTGTATTATGGTTGGGGGTGGAAAGGTTAACGCGAGGGTTAAAATTTGTGGTAAACTAAAGAAAACTTTTGTAAATGGCAATCAATTTCCCTAGGAAAGATACTTTATAAAGTATGGCACCAGTGTTGAAGTATTGAAGTTATAACGCCTGAGTAGGTAAACATTTTATAGTGTTAGATCACTACGTGTGAGATACGGCATCATGCTAAAAAATTGAATCTGACATGTCACTCAGACAGTGACATGAATTTTTGTTAGCATGATGCCGTACCTAACGCATATAAAGGGGCAGACAGGGAAAACGTAGTGTAAAGACACTCCGTTCCTCACGCTTCGCCCAATTTTCAAAACGTTTCATGTTGAGTGGTGAAACTAAAAGCTATGTTTGATTTTGCTATTAGAGCGAAGAAATAATAAATTGTTCATTCTATCGAGTAAGAATCAAACCCACAACCCTACCATACCATGCCGCAGCTCTACGACGGCCTCAAATCTTATAATATACAATACAATATATGTTCATATATATATACTTCTGATATAAGGCGAGCAAAAAATAATGATATTTCATTATTTTTTGCTCGCCTTCCGATATCATGTGGAAGATATATACAAAACTAGTGGCCCGCTCGCGGCTTCGCCTGCGTGAACTATGTTATTATCTGTCCATGGGTACCTACGTCCTCTAAGTGACGTCCATGCAAAATTTGAGACTCCTAGCATTTGTAGTAACGAAGTTTCATACAAACTTTCAACCCCAAAAACAACCCCTTAGAAGTCGAATATTGGAAATCCCCGTCTTAGCGAGCACTTACGTCCTATAAGTAACTCCTATGCAAAATTTGAGATTCCTAGCACTTGTAGTTTCTGAGATTTCGCGATGAGTGAGTGACCTTTCGATTTTATATATATAGATAATCAAATCGCCACTCACAATCGATGGGCATCCGTAGGTAGTCTCCTCGGGGCGTGCAACAGTGCTCTGTGGGCACAGTCCGCGGCGTTGGGCCGGCACGAGCACGCCCACGGGCAGGCGACCGCGGCCGCCACCAGCACCAACACTAGGAGGATGGCTCGACGCATGACTGTCGGAGCTAAGTCATCTGAAACAAGAATATAGAGTTACATTTTGTTTTAGAGGCCTTCGTGGCAATGCGGTACAATGATTAACTGTAAGCCCCTCGGTCGTAGGTTCTATTCTTATTCGGAGGGGTGAATTATTTTCATTTCCTCATTTTTATAACAAGACAAATTCAGGCGTTAAGTTACTCCACACGGCACGTAATGTATTTGAAAATTCGTGGAAAAACTGGAAAAGTAGTGTCTCAACACTAGGTTCTCTCCGCCATATTCACCATATTTGTGTAATACATATACAACGTTACTTCTGTCAGACACACAATGTATTTAATATTTTCAATTACAGTTAATGCAATAACTACACTACTATATCAATATTATATATAAACCTGCCGTAGCATATTACCAGTCGTACACACAAGCGTGCAACTGTAAAGTTGAGTTCCGCCACTCAGCTCGCAATTCATCCAGAAATCGGCGGAAAGTGAGGAAAAGAAAGTGTCTTAATGGGAACGGAGTATCTTAACTCTAGGTTCCCAGGCATAGTATAACCCTAACAATAAGTAATTCTGCCAACACTATTATGTATGTGCGCGATACAGCATAAAGCTAAAAAAGGAACATACTCGTAGTCTATAACTATTTATAATTAGACTTAAAGTTCAAATTAAACTTAAAATAGCAGTTAATTTTAACTGCAGCAGTAATATCAAAAGCGCTCTACTAAAAGCCAGTAAGTATTCAATAACCAACACATTTCCGTTCCATATATAATTGTGCCACAGACCGTGCAAACGAACAGCTTGTTCACGAATTGTGAGATTGAAGGGTCATCATATAAGTTTTTTTTAGTTTCATGGTGTATGCCGCACATTCCACCTACCCTGCAGGTGGAAGGAACCTGGGAACCTATGTTAGGATACTACTGTCACGCTTACAATCGCACGCTTATGACCCTGAGCCAAAACTGGTCCTAAGTTTTATAAGTTCTTTATGAAAAATTTATTATTAATTGAAGTTCATGCTTTTCGCGCATAGCAGGGTAGGCAGAGATTACCTTGTATTCACACATTCCGTTCCCCACTTTAAACTTTTCGAAACAATGCATGTTGAGTGGTGGAGCTCAACGCCGCCTTTTGTCTTGTTACCAAAAGCTAACTTTAGGGCGGTTTCGACTCGTCGACCGTACTATACATTAACGTAATATAACATTTGACGTTTGTATATTTGGAACACATTAAAATTAGATTGAGTCCAGCTGGTCTTAAGTTATGGCACAAGTCGATTATGATAAAGCACAGAAACATCTTAGATAACGCACTTACAGGTTATCGCTCCTTAATGTATCTGAATGGGATTTTTATGATTTATTAAACAAGGTTACCAGTTCGATTCCGGGTTGATACATAACGCTTTTCGGAACACTATTTTTGGACGAAACTTGGCCATCTTTGTATTTTAAGCGCATATCCATGACTAGCTTTTACTTGTGGCTCTACCCGCATGGAAATGACTACAAGTGCGGGAGGTAACTCCGACTGCAAGTGCGGTGAGTTACAATGAAATTATTAACGTGATGTAATCTATATATATAAAATCGAAAGGTTACTCACTCATCACGAAATCTCAGAAAACACATGTGCTAGAAATCTCAAATTTTGCATAGAAGTTACTTATAGGACGTAGGTGCTCGCTAAGACGGGACTTTGCAATATTCGATTTCTAAAGGGTTGTTTTTGGGGTCGAAAGTTTGTATGAAACTTCGTTACTACAGATGGTAGGAGTCTCAAATTTTGCATAGACGTCACTAGGACGTAGTCATGGAGACAGAAATTAATAATAACATAGTTCACGCGGGTGAAACCGCGAGCGGGCCGCTAGTACTACATATAGCCTTCAACATATTCCACGATGAAGTATCTAAAACAAACGTTTTTTTCAATTCGATCCAATAGTTTCTGAGATTAGCGCTTTCAATCAATCAAACTCATTAGCTTTTTAATATTAGGTAAGAATTTTATAAACCTTACGGTTTCTTTTTTGCTATTTCATTATGAAAATTTTATATTTAAAGTTTCTTTTAAATAAATTATTGTAAAAAAGTTACATTCAGTTGTTTGTCAATAAATGGTAAAATGATTACAAGAGTAAAAAACTAATTTATCCGAATGGCAATCCAACCTACGATCGCCGTGTTTACAATCGCTATCTCCGTTAAACCAGCAAAATTAAGCACATACATGAAGTTAAAAAAGAAGCCAATTCAACGACTTCACAAGATCATATATGATAAATTAATCGAAGCTATTACGAGGTCAAGTGATTTAAAGTCCACCCCATCGCGGGTTCAACACCCGGTCGAGGTATTTCTTTATTGTGCAAAGCTATTCAGGTTGTTGAGAGGTAATTAAAATTGAACTGATGAGAGATTTTATTGATTTACAAGCTTATTTATTATACAACTTTAATACTTTTTGTGAGCTTTGTGTCGCATTGGGATAGCTTCTGACTTTAAACGTGACAGTTGTGGGTTTGATTTCCGGTCGAAGGAATACTAAATTATTTTCATTGTGTATAAAATTGATAATGTAACTATAATTGTATGTACTTGTTCATTGTTCACTACTGCTATTTTAGTTAATATACGTTCTACGTTTTTTGTATGATCAACGAGGAACATTACGCCAGAATCGAATCTACAACATACATCACTAATAGACTACTAAAGACAACTTTACTTAAATTTAAAAAAAAAGAAACAAGCATTAACTAACATAAATGCGTCAAACCGAATAAACGTTTGACAGTTATAAATTATCTGTGACATTCGAATAAAGGTGTTGAATTCAAATTTGGAACAATGGCGTTTGACAGTTGAATGCTTTCGTGCAATGGAAGCGGGGGTTTTTTGCCTTTCTTTTTTAAAAATTTAAATAGGCTATGGAGTTAATTAAGTAGGGTTCAAGTAATTAGTGTGAGAGTTTTTATAATTATGTGACATATTGAATATTAAGTGTAATGTTATAATGTCATGTTGAGGCATTTATGGCTGGGAAAATATTTTTGTATGGTTTTTTAGTGGTAATGATGGGATATCTGTATGGTAAATAATTACAATCGAAAAATAATTATACTTGTAAATTGTAATGCAGGTGTTTCCCGGGTCTGTTTAAACGAAGTTTCAGATCATTGAAGAGATTAAAAAATGTCATATTAATTTTTTTGACTCTAAGAAAATAAACTTACTTATTTGTCATTTCTAAGATTAATTTTTACGCTTTAACTAGTAAAGTATTTAATAGATCGTTTTAATTTTCTTGTACATCTATTTCTAAATCTATAATAAAAAAAATAGGACATAGAATATTTTTCTATTCTTATATAAAAAAAGGACTGACGAAAACTTTTTAATGATGGCATAAAAATTTCATTATCTAATTTACTTTACAACGATTATTGGCGGTATTTTGATAACTTTAACGAAGAAAACCGCGGTTAAAGCTAGTAAATAAATGAACCCACAACCCTCGCCAACAGGTACTTATAAAAAAATACATATTACCTGCCATTCCAATTTCACAGTTATTGTGTAACGTATAAACAATAAGTTTTATCTTTGTATCGAACAATACGAGCGCGAAATTTCGGTAGCTTTCGCCCGTCCCACATACCGTGTTCAATTGTGACGGTAGTTCTGGGAAATAATTGAAATGTCAATATTACAGGGTTTAACGCCGTAGTGGCGAAGTGGGATTGGGTCTGAGGGTACTCGGTGATTTTACGATCGATCCCTATTTTTTTTTTTCTTTTTTTCTCTTCACGTTGTCAAGTTGTTCTCCAAGTGTTAAGACACCCCATTACCATTAAAACACATTCGTTTCCCTTTTTCCGCCGAAATTAGCGTGTAGAGTAGCGGTACACAACGCCGCGTTTTGCCTCGTCACCAGAGCGAAGAAATCTGGTATAAATCTGGTAAAAAGACAAGGTGTGGCGTTGAATTCTGCGTCGAAAATTCGGCAGATTATTGGAGAACGAAGTGTCTTAACACTAGGTTTCCTGTCTACCTCTTTATGTGGGAGATACAGAGTGAAATTAACAAAGAAGGCATATAAAGCACCCCATTTATTCACTCATACTAAACGAAACTGCAGGCAACTTAGCAATCCTTTGAAACCCTCTCAAGCAGAGATCAAAAGAAAGAATTAGATCAAAATGTCATTGGAAATACCTGCATACTTATATATGTATTGTGTAGGAATTTTGAGCACTCTTCCATTTATGGAGTGTCCTTAATTAATTTAATGGTAATGTTCTTTTCTAATCGAATAATTAGAAATGGGAGACTGTAAGGGCGACGGTTGTGGATTCGATTCCCACTCGGGGAAATTTATATTGTCATTTTCTCGCTCTGGGAATGAGCCAATGTTCTGCGATGAAATTCTCTATACAACTCGCAATATTCCGATAATTTGGCAGTATGTAGGGAGCAGAGTGCATTAAAAAGTTGCTCTGCCTGCTATATGCAGGAAAAAGCGGGTATGTGATAAAAAAAATATGTACAAATCGTCTTGAAGCATTCTCCCATAATCATCAGTTAGTATTCTTAAATAATTTAAGGGTCATGTTCTTTTTTAATGAAACAATGAGAAACGGTTTTTTAGTTTTCAAGCATCTTTAACAATTTGGGAGTCTCATTCATTTATTCTTCACTTAAAGGGTTCCGTAGCCCAAATGAAAAAAGACAGAATCCTTGTTGGACAACTTTGATATCCGTCTGTCGGTCTGTCGGACGGTCAAGACCGTTCTTGAAGTATCAAATCAAGTAGTGTAAACTGAAATTATGTAATATTAAATATCTGTCTCTCCTTTGGAACACAGAAAAAATTAAGCTTCGAAGTCGAGGCAATCAAAAGATACGAGCCTTTGTATCGTTTTTTGCCGCATATCATTTGAAATTCCACGGAATCATACCTTAGTGAAACAATGGGGTATTATGTAGGACATATCCCGTGGACCTACAATTATGAAATTTGGTAAAAAGAGAGAAATAACTTATATTTGTAGTTCATTCTGCACAAAATATACGAGAGAAATTTACACTAAAATAAATACGAAACGGAGTGTCTCATCACTTTTCCTACTTTGCTATCCTATAAGTATTGATAACGGTGGAAAATAAAAAATCTATTAAATGCAAATTCCTGCGGTACATTTCGCAATGTATAACACAAATTGGCAGTAGCTACTATAACGAAGGGGCTCTAAGTGAGACGGACGGACGACACGCGCGACTGTTATATTGTACAGACGATTGGAAAATATATGAAGAAAAAAAATATATAATTAAGATATTTATTATGCATCTCTCGATTGAGGCTCTCGTTGTGCAATGTGACGATTGAGGGTTCGGTTCACCCCCCGGAATGAATTTATATTTTTCGTTTTGGTAGGTAACAATGCAAAGTACGGTGATGAGTACCGCCATTGAACGCGCAATGTCTCGGAATGTGGGAAAAATTATATTATAACCTAAAGAAAATATCGCTATTTTCAATTTCATATAACTTGATAGACGCAGAGAATCTAAGTAAGCCACTACATTCTCCGCGTTCCGCTCATTTATAAAGTAATGCGTATTAAATGGTGGAACTTAATACCTCAAATTATGCTAATTTAATGATAGTTACACCCTAATTGACGATCCTGAGAGTAAAATGTAAATCTGGTAGATTGTTACGTGCCATACAATCGATTAGCGCCTAGAACTTCTGATTCATTCATTGTTGATTTTGTAACAGCGAATAGGAAGATAGATAGATAGATATTTATTGATGCGTAAAGTCCCAAGTTCACATCCAGGAATAAAAAAAATAAGTAATAATAACTTTTCTTTACGATTGTACTCTAACAATACTCCATTCTGATTGCCCGCTACATTCACTTAATTGTATCCCAGTTGCGAGTTACACATACACATACATACATACAGAGCCTGTACCTTCCATATACCTACATATTATGTATGTACGACCTGAATGTAATTGAATGAAGCAATAGTCCAACAGAATTCCGCGGAAACTGGGGAACGGAAGTGTCTTAGTGGGAACAGGTGCCTTAAAATTAGATTCCTATGTGCGAGATACAACATGAAGTTAAAAAAAAGAACCAAGTTTTAAATGTTATAGAGAAAAAATCATTCATTCAAGATTCAATTAAAAACCTGTTAGAATTATATTAGCCTTCATGATTTAAAAACATTATGTTAAATTATAATGTTTTTAGTTTAGTGAATTCCAATAATGAAAATAGAAATTTTCATCTATTGACAATTTATAATTTTTAAGAGTAGGAGTCTTCAGGCGAATCCAGCCCCCAAACAAGGTTGTGGCTATTGCCACTGAAACAGGCCAAGTGCGAGTCGTTTTTATGTAAAAATTCTTACTACCAAGAGTCACAGTGGCAGCACTTATCTCTATGGTAACAGCTTATTAACTCAAATAAGCCGCGAAGTCATTCTTTATGTTTCTCTAAAAAGTTTAAATATCAATTTAAAAAAATAAAGTTTAGCTTTCAATACGACTATAACTTAACGTTACAAGTTCGGAAGCATATCATCGATCAAACTTATCAAGTTGAATATACTAAAGCACTTTCAATGTACGCAACTACGTAAATTTCTGAACCTCAGGAAAAGGTTCAGAAATTTGAGTAGGAAATAAGAAGTGTGGGTTCGATATAAAAAAACTATTCTTTTTTCGAATTTCACCGTTTAATTCGACCGGGAGGTAGCGAGAGAGGATGGAGCGCTAAACGCTACGGTCTCCGTACCTCTTTCGCTTCTTCGACTATCATTAACGCGCACATATTTACTATACTATGCTATACTCGTTTATGTCCTCCTGGGGTCCAAATACCTTTTTTACGTCATATTACTCTAGTATCATCGATAGTGTTTACTGGAAGGTCAAGGGAGTAGTCGGGAACGGAGTAACGTATAACCTTTCTTCTGTAACGTCACAATGTATTCCTCATATGGCAGGGTAGGCAGAGGGAACCTTATGATAAGACATTCCGTTATTTGTTTTTCGCCAAATTATCGAGATATTTCGTTTTGAGTTACAAAAAAAGCAGCTGAACGCCGCTACTTTTCTTGTGACCAGAGAGCTAGGCAGCAAATAGCTAGGCTCTCAAATGAAAATAATTTATTACACCACATTTAAAATGACTATGGAAATATTTCCTGGACTGCTGGGAACCTCGTGTCACACTCACACTAGGTTCCCAGGTTACCTCTGCTGCGTGATGCTAAAAACAACTATATCTTAACCCAAGGTACAGCTCCATCACGATGCGCACAGGAGCTAATACATCACCCGCACGTCAGTTATCTCGTTAGATGCGATAGCAATGATTTATATGACATGTTGTAACGTACGCTTGGCCGTTTAAAGTTTGTATTGTAAATGTGAGCTTCAACGGCTGCACCCTCGTTTTTTTATTTGTTTTACAGGTGGTAATGGTGAAGACTTTAGTGATGATGATAATGATACATATAACCCTCATGCATCAGGATAAGCAGACGGAACCTAGTATTAATACACTCCGTTCCTCGCTTCGAGACATTGCGTGTTGAGTGGCGATACTAATAATTAAACTAATTAAAAAAAAAACCATTCGAAGCCGTAGTTCCCGAGATGGAGGCATTCAACCAAACAAATTCATCAGCTTTAAAATATAAGTAAAGATCTAGATTTCAAGTAAAACCGGCATCCTTAACTAGTTTTATTTTTATTCTTTCATACAATTCTATTCACGCCGCGACGCGACGGTACGCAAATGGTTGTTGTCCAAACAAACATTTACTTATACGTCTCTCTATTATGCTGGTAAGTTTAAATATTCCCACGTTGACACTTCTTAATGAATGCCTCACTTTGTTTCGTATTGCTCAACTGTTTGATGAGTGGATTTGCTTAATACTATATAGGTAGTGGGTTCAATTTTGGTTTTATTTGAAACGTAAATATGAGTCAGATATAACATAAGATACGGATTGTTTTTAGCATAAGGTTCACTCAGTCTACCCTGCAATATGCGGAATACAGCTACAGTGACGCTAAAAAAATAATTATTAACACTTTTAAGACTTTTAGAGTCACTAATGAACAATAGATAATTAAATACCACCAACAAAAAGCTCTAAAAAAATTATAAACAACTAGAACAGAGCTGATAATCTTCAAACAAGCTGGGAGCTACGATGCCACAAATAAGCATATTAAACTTATAACACTCAGTTTTCGTCGGGGGCTCACTAGAGAAATTGGTCACTAAGTCACTGACTACGTTTAACAAGATGAGGATACAGGAAGGATGCATGTCAGCTTGATTGGCACGGCTTTGGGTATCTTATGACATACTTTTGGCATAATCTTAGCGTTTGTAGATAATATGAACGCTTAAGAAAATATACCTTTATCATTTAACCGACTTGTACAAAGTACAGTTAAATTAGTTTTTTTTTATGATGTGGAGTAATTATTCTGGCAGGCAGACGGAAGCGGCTTCAAATCTTTTTATAAAGTCAAGAAATTAAATTTCTTCAATATTCTATCTAAAGTTCGCCATAGCTGAGGCCGTTGTGACATTCACACTTAGATTATACTTTTGGTTGTAAAACTAACTAGGTCGGGTCTCGAACCCCCGATATCCGTTATATAATTCCAAATGACATAACATGGTGCCGCTATGGATTTCTTAATTGGGTGAAAACGGATGCGTCACTGTATTACAAGTTACAACGTCGTCTCAGCAAATATTTGAACTTGTAATTAGGCTATGCTCAATGTAGAGATAGACAGATGTATATTTTTACATATATATAAATATTTGGTGCTACTGTTCTTTTTTTATATAAAAAAATATCGTATAATTTATTTTTAAGGTTCCGTACCTAAAGAGTCTCTTGGAGCAATGAATAAATCAAGATACGTTATTTTCTTTAATTCAGCGTGTTTCTGCATATTGTTTAAATTTCACAGCATAATCACTAGACATGAAGTGAATGAGAACTTTCAATACAAATGAAGATAAAAATCCGTAAAGAGAAAATTTATACGTATATTATCAAAAAAAATCATTACAAACTTATATTCGCAGTTAATTTCATACAAAATGAGTGCTTACGGCTCAAAAAAAATCAACTTTTACAAATCGTACGTTGATCTACAACCCCGAAATGGTACAGAACCTTTGGTGGACGATACCGGCTCGCACTTGACCAGTATTTTTAGTTAAATTAAATTAGTTTCAAGCTTTATTCCCGATATACTCAAAGGGAATCTGGTGTTAGTCGCCTATTTTTTTAGATATTGCGAGTTGAGAGGCGGAATTCAACGCCGTACTTCGTCTAGTTACCAGAGCGATGAAATGAAAAAAAATCATTCCTCAAGTGGTAATCGACCCCACGACCACCATCATCACATTTACAGCCAGTTACAGACGCTGTGCTGCGTGCCATAACCACCTCAACTCAATTATATTCGAAAGAAACAAATCCCTAGCCTTAAAATTAGTATAATATATACATAAAAAAGAAGTTTTTTTTTTCAAATTGCTTAACATACGTCACGTACGAGATTACTTTTTACACTTGAACGGTTTAAATGTAAAGAATCTGGGACCTTTTGTTTAAAATTCTACTGTACTATAAGGCTATAAGTTTCAAAATTATTTGTTATATAGATTAGAGCTTATTAAAAACAATTTTAAGAGGACTTTGAGTTCTACGTCGATGTGAATAGGTTTGATTTTGCTCAGCAATGGGTGCCGGTTCAAATCCACGGCTAACGAATGCCTTTCAACTATTTCATAGAGATTGTCAAACTTTTATATGAAGTAAGTAATTGAGAAGTTATTTTAATACGTTATACCTTTGTATAAAACTCTTGCGGAACTATCTGCGTAGAAAGTTGAAATTTGGCGTGACAACGACTGACTGACTGAATGGTTGTAGGTTCGATTTCCAGTTTTAGGAATTATTTACTTTTATTTCTTCTTACTTTTATTCTCTTCACGCATACTTGGGTTCCTAGTGTGAAGTTATTCTGTTCCTATAAGGATACTTCCGTTCCGTCCTCCAATTTCCGCCGAATTCTGAAGGCATTGCGTGTTGAGAAGCGTAAATCAACGCCACGCTTTGGTCTCGTTACCAGAGCCATCATTTCTCTGATAAAACAGCCTTTAGCTCCGTCACTTTATATGAAACGTCTCGAACATTAGGCTATGCATATGGAACGTGTTTTAACAGAGGGTTCCTTCTCCCTATCCTGCTATATGCGGGATACAGCGTGAAATTAAAAAACGAACGAAATTAAGTCTAAAAGCGACAAAACTTTGACAATAGCTGCAGAAACCGATCCTCCACTTGATACCATCAAAGCGACAGTCATAGTATTGGGAGGACGTTTTTTCTATATTTAACTTTTATCTTTTTATATATACTTTATACCATTATGTCGATGACAGACGTACAAACAAACTGACTACTGTTCTTATAGATATTTATTATCTAGCTTCACGCTGTATCCCGCACTTAGCCGGGTAGGCAGAGGGACCTGGAATCTAATTTTGAGACACTCGTTCCCATTAAGACACCTTCTTTCCGTTCTCCATTTTCAAATTGAAACTCAACGCCGTGCTTAGTCTTGTTACCAGAGCGAGCAAAAAATCTTTCTCCTAGTGGGACTGGAACTCACAACCGCTGAGCTTTCTGTCAGATGCTGTACTGCACCACGACGGCTTCAATGATGTATCACTTCGTACTCTAATAGCCAATTAGACACATTGTGGCTAGAAGGCGCGACCAAAATGCGTTTTATCTATTGAATCAAAATATTTTAATGCTAAGGAACTTCGCTATGGGAGGAAGAATGCGGAGAGGGCAGTTGATCCGTGCCCACCCCTAAATAATTTGGAGACCCAGATCAAAATTTTGAGTAACAATAAGTAAAGAAAAAAATAATCCTTTACATAAAACACCAGTTCAAAGCTAAAGTCAAGAAAATTTAGTAAATTATATACTAATTTGCTTTTTCTTATTTTGAATTTGAAAAATAATTAAATGTGCATATAAACAAAATTATATGGACCTACGAGTGTAATATTGAAATATTACGCCTCATTATTATTAAACCATGGAAACCAATGGAGCCGATCCTGGAAAACATCTACATACATGCGCCTTTGGACACTACACTAAAAATATAAAAAATTGGGTAAACCCACGATTTTTCACGCTTAATGGGGAAGTTAATTGAAGATATTCCGTTACCTACTTTCCTACCAAATTTTCGAAACATTGCGGTCTCTGTGGCGTAACTCTACGTCGCACTTTGTTTACCAGTACAGGTAGATAAATATAACTAAAATATAAAATATTCCCCCGAGTGGAAATCGAATCTACAACCATAGCGTTTACATTCACTACGCCTCTAAGGTAAATGCATATTTTAAAACGCAATTAAAATCTATAAAAAACAAACACCCAAAATCAGTCGAACGATTCATCCTGCCACAACGGAGCACCGAACCGGAACCGACGACAGGATAATGACGCGCCATCATATTATATTAACAAAAGAATCGATAAACTTTTCAACGCGACTGTCACATCACTAGCGCTAAGTGATTTAACGTGCATTCCTTTGTCTCCTTTTAAGTATGGTTAGAAAAAAAATATTTAATATTTAAAATATGATTATTTTCTTGGTATAATAAAATTCTTAGTTTAAACAAGCGTGTAGCCCGCAACTTTCTTTACTTGCACTATAAAATGTCCAAAAGGTCTTTGTGGCGCAGGGAAACAAGCGTACGACTCCAAATGCCACAGGTTGTGGGTTCGATTCTCATACGAGGAAATGAAATATTTAATATTGCTTCGCTCTGGCAACGAGGCAAAGCGAAGCGTTGAGTTCCGCTACTCAACAGTCAACACGTACACATCCAGAATGCGGCGGAAAGTGTAGAAAGAAAATATTTAAATGGAAGCAGAGTGTTCATAATACTAGGTTCCCAGGTTTCTTTTATCAACCCGGCTATCTGTGACACTGAAAAAAAGCAATGAAATACTCTTCCCTACACTCCTCAAGGAAACTAGGCGGGAAATGAAAATAGTTCATTCTTCCGATTGGGAATCGAACTAACAACCGTCGTGTTTACAGCCAGACGCTCCTTCACATAATCGGATAAAAAAGGAAGGCATTTTAAGCACTTAAGTTCATTCAAAGGCTACTATTTATCTTATTTAAGTGTAAAAGCTTTAGCTTCAGTTGTCATAAAGTTGTGTATATTTATGTAACAAAAGGAAAGGCTTTAGCTGTAATTTTTTTTAATATATTTTTTAACTCTACAGCAGGGTAGGCATAGGGGAATCTGGGAACCTACTTCGTACCCTCTAAGACACTTTCATCCCCCACTTTCCGCCGAATTCTGGAGGCATTGCATGTTAAATTGCAAAACTGAATACCGCACTTTGCTTCGATACCCGAGCGAGAAAATGAAAATATTAAATATTTAATTTTGCCGAGTGGGAATCGAACCCACAACCTGTCGTGTTTATTGTAGCATGATTGTGCCACTGCGCCGCTGGCCTATTTTGTATTTTTTTTACCAAATCTAAAACAACTACTATTTTAAATAATGTGCGAAGGATATAACGCTCATTTTTCCAATGCTCAATTTTCACTAATGCAAATTAGGTAATAGGTATTAATTTAAGTGCGTGCTCGTGCCCAGCCTAGAATACCCTGACGCCCATCTTTAAAATTTTACTGGCCACAAATTAAGCTGAAAAATAAAAAAAAAAAACTACAAAGAGGTAATTACCAATTTAAAGCTTTTGAAATTTGACATTTTTTCTTACTAAATCGTGTTTTTTTGTGTAGAATTTAAATAAATAGTTAGGAAATAAAAATGCAACTGTAAAAGAAAGGTTCTGTATCTAGCTGGAAAGGCAGAAGAAACGTAGCAACCATGCACTGGCCAATTTAAGAGACATTGCATGTTGAGTGACCGAATTTTGTCTAAGTACCAGAGCAAAGAAATTTGAATATATAGTGATGATGATTTTGTTATGTAGTGATTTGACACTATCGATAAAGTGAAATAAGAATATTTCACTTTATCGATAGTGTCAAATCACTATATAACAAAATGGAAAGCTGCGCGTGCTCAGGTCAGAGTGGCTGCGGTTAATTCTACGGGTTTTTATTTTAAAAATAGTTCGTTGGTGATATGTTATAGACAGACAGATTGTTTTTTTTTTTGTGTATTTGAATATATACTTGTTCGTTTAGAAGTTGATTTATTAACTGGATCTTGTGGATTGGATTTTCATCTAGATTCTAGAAATTATACTATGACCAGATCGTATATTTTTTATATTTTTTTAAGTGTAAAAAGCTGATGCTGATAAAAAGTTCTTTCTGCTTATTTAACCCGAAAATGCAGAAGATGTGGTAAGATAATATATCTTTAAACTAACCACATATTATCACGGATAAAGGTAAAGGCCAAAAAAACATTATTATCTCTAAGAATTAGTGAACAAATAATTAAATCACGCAAAAACCATAGAAAAAAGGTTGTTTTTTGTCTCTTTTTTTGCAAGGCAACTTAAAAAAGAACAGACAGAGGGTCACTAAGACCTTTGTTTGGAAACCGATATTATCTAATAAAATATAATGATGAGATTTTAATATGAAATTTGAAATGTTATTTTTATTTGAAAAAAAAAGCTTCTGCTTGATGAGGGGTCCTTTAAGTATTTCGTAACGTAATTTTTGAGATATATACACAGATAGGTTAAGAATGATATTATAATCGAACCCACAATCAGAACGCAATAGCGTGTTAATGAATCACATATAGCACTGTTCCCCAAAATTGCAGCATACAAGTCCATTTCATGGCTATAATCGCCTTCTGGCGTTACACGCTTTTCTAAACGCTACGAGTGTAAAATCAAAAAGCACTTTTGTATCCCCTAACCCTATAATACCACCCCTCGGTCCTTATCACTAGTAAAAGAAAATAAACTTTATTATAAACGTAATAAAGTTGATTTTTTCGATATACTTCTGGTAGAAGCGATAAGGGTGAACACGTGCAGATTCCCATATAGTGACCGTTTGAGTGTAGGAATTTAGAGTGTTATAATGAAAAAAACAATTGCATTTTGTTTTAGAGTCTGCGAATTTAGTGGGAAGTGGTTTAAGGCGTTAGTTTTAATGTCCCTTAGAATAGATGTTTGGCTAAATTTTGTTTACAAGGTGCCTTTTCTATTAAGTGTATGAAGAATGGATGAGTTCGTTACATTTCGCCTTTATTAAATAGTTGCATTTTAAGTTGATTATATTTAACTTTATTTTTATTTGCCCGGTCTGGTTGATTAAGCAGGCCTGCTTGAGTTGTATCACTTAACACCATGGGTATAGGAACAGGGGAAGCCAGGTAGGGCATGTCCACCCCAGAATGGTTGTGTGCCCACCCTAATAATTTTACTGGAAATTTTTGTAAAACAACGTGTACACTGTATGTAGGTAATAAACAATTCTGTTTAAATTAAAATCAAGCATAATATTTTATTTCGGATTCGACTCAGAAAATATCTCTACATATGCCCATACTTGACGCGCAATGTTTTCAAAAATCGACGGAGACCAGGACGGCAATATCTTAGTACCTTTGCCTACCCTGCTTTACGAGAAAAGTAGTAAAGGTGCTTTTAACGTTCAATTTTATACATAATTTCCTTTTTGTGTATGTAATATTGTTCGAGTAGTGACCGTTATGCCCCAGAATTCTTAATGACATAACTTTGTGCATATCCACCACTCGAGCATAGAAGAGGACTCCTAGACCCGACTCTAGGACTCTAGTATCCTAATAAGAGTATTCATGTAAATGATAAAACACTGAAGACACGCGTTACAAATTAAAGTGTTACAGGGAACTAATCAGTCCCCATTGTTCCCGTATTTGCTAGGGTGGAGCCCTAGCAGTAAAGGGTTACGGATTTCATTTGAATATTTTATTTGGCAGTTTTTTTAATTTACTTACTTATTTTCTAAATACTATTAGCAAAGAAAACCTAGGATTAAGATTTATCTTAGATAAATCTTCTAAGTGTTTTAATTCAGACAAGCGTTCGAAAAACAATATTTATTTAAATATCTATACAATATACAATTGCGATCAACAGAATATGCAATCGGGGACCAAAATATGGAGAGATCTATCCCTAGATTCTCTTCATCTAAGCCGTTGTTTGTAAGAAAAAACTAAAGCAAAGGTAGTCCGTCTTTTCAACTTTTCAAAGTTAATTAAAGTTTCAACTTCTATTTTTTCTTCTAATATCAAATTCCAATTTCCAAGGGTTGTGTTTCAACAAAAAATATTTAAACCTAATGAAAGAAGCCAAGCAGAAATGGTAAAAGGGATAAAGATTAAAAAAAAACATGATTTTGACATTGACAGGTGTCAAGTTTAGTAGTCTTTTTTTAAATGGGGATGCTAAAAAGACTTGTCTGTCCGTCTTAAGTCATAATGAGGCGTATTTTTGTAAAAGAAGTGGATTTTATTTAAAAGACCGTGGCTTAGTGAGAATATTATGTTGTATCCTGCATATAGCAGGGTAGGCAGATAGAACCTGGCAACCCAGTTAAAAGACGCTACGTTCCTATTAAGACACTTCAGTTCTCATTTTTCGCCGAATTCCATCGAATTCTTCAGGCATTGCGTGTTGAGTGACGAAACTCAACGCCGCGCTTGCCTCGTAACCTGTAAGAGGAATTTAAAATATTTATATATTTTTTGTTTATTATTTATATATTTTTTTCACATATAAAGATAGAAGGGACCCAAAGTTTACCTTTAGTTTTTACTACATTGCCTCAATTTCCACCTAATTTTTGAGACATTACGTGTTAACTAGCGGAAGTCAACGCCAAATTTTATATTTTTATCCGCGCTAGTATCATATAGTCTACACTCATTTGTTCATATCTTATATCTAAACAGGGAATTGAACCTGTACTCTCACGATCAAAATCCACAACAACTATACCGACAACTATAAAGATAACAAGTTGCACTAAGAATATTCTAAATGTCTTAACAAATACTAATGAAGTTCATTTAATTAGCGAATGCCAGTTAATAAAGAGGTAGTGGGAAAGAAATGGCTTCTACATTGATAAATGAATTTGACACTATTTTGGAAACAATCGTTTACCAAGTTTTCGATTATTTTCTATGGGAATCGAACCCACGAGCACGGTTCGTTTTCCAGCTAATTTTTTGGGGCGAGAATTTTGTATAAGGACACTTTATTTTTCGCTTTCCGGCGAATTCATGAGGCATTGTGTGTTGGGTGGCGGAATTCAACGCCGCGCTTTTCCTCTTTACCAGAGAGGGGAAATGAAAATATTTCACTCCCTCGAATGGTAATCGAACCCACAACCGTCGCGTTTATCCCCTACGCCACGATGGCCTTATATCTTATAGATAATTTGTCTTTGAGTGGATGGACAGTGTGTCTTGAAACTAGATTATGTTTACCTACTCTGCTACATGTGGACATGGGCGTAGGAATAAGTGGATCCGGTTCAGCCGTGCCCACCCCAGAATAGTCTTGGGCCCATTCCAAAAATGTTACAAAAGAAAATTAAAAAAAAAAATCACGAATATATCTGTCCAGGTCCAGGCCTAGATACACCCACGATTGCGGGATAAAGCGTGAATCTGAAAAAAACAATACGAATACAACCCTAACTAAACCAGAACAAATTATACAAAGAAAATAGAATATATTTAACGAAAGTTTTCCATTTTAATTCCAGTCCCAATTTAAATATATCTCAATACAAACACTAGAGTGACTCGTGATGAGCCAACCTAAACAACGCTTCCTCTCTTTATGTCAGCGTCGAGAGATCAACGGCGCGTGTCAAAAGAGAACTTAATCTATCACGAAAATACTTAAAAATATACAGGAGGTACAGGGAATTAAGTTGTTTTTATTTTTAGCATCACGCTGTATCCCGAATATAGCAGGTTTGATTAAAGGAACCTAGTTTTAAGACACTCCGTTGAGTTACGAAACCCAATATCGCGTTTTATGGTAAATAAACTCTAGGGACTTAAGCGAGGAATGAAAATAATTAATTCCTACATGTGGGAAGCGAACTCACAACCATCGCTTTCACAGTCAGTCGCTGTACCACTGCGCTACGATGGCCTCGATAATTATAATGAACATAATAAAAATATTTCAGTATAAAACTCGAGTTATTAATTAATCTTAATAATTACAGTTAATGTGTGGTCGTTTGTATGAGTAAATGGGAGGATCGTCTTTCGAAATTAAATACCTATAATATTAATAAATAAACCTCGCGATGGTTGTGGGTTCAAATATCAAGAAAGGGGAAGTTTTTAAGAAACCAGTGATCAATTTTGATTTTGTTTGAAAGGCAATATAAAATATAAATTATAAGGAACTTACATAGATTTAAACTTTTC
Source organism: Heliconius numata (assembly GCA_016802625.1). Taxonomy (NCBI): domain Eukaryota; kingdom Metazoa; phylum Arthropoda; class Insecta; order Lepidoptera; family Nymphalidae; genus Heliconius; species Heliconius numata. The sequence goes on along the minus strand of JAEBDU010000038.1, from coordinate 1,350,981 downwards.
GGTGCCAGGGTTAACGCAAATGGAATAGGATAAAGGACAGACAAACGGAAGACGTTTGATATTATTATTACTATTGCTAATATAAATTATTGGTCTTACAAAATATTAGGCAAGTAATATTGTTGATATGTGTGGAAAGCTAAGAATTAAGATATTTATAAAAAAATGAAAAAAGACCTGAGCAATGAATTTGTTGATTTTTGGGTTGGGTTTTGGTTACCAAAGAAACAATATGTAGTATGACTCTATCCATTAAAATGCAAAAAGAGAATTGAAATAACTTAAAATAACTTGAGCTTAAATACTAGTACAAGAAATCGAATGTAAGTTAACAGAAGTTTGATGTTATCAATAATTTTAACGTAACATTACACCTTTTAGAGATTGTCTTTTTGTATGTAAAGTCGTATTCATTCTTGAAGGTACTTGTGGTTTTTATGTCCCATGTAATTCGACACTTGGACCCATTTCGAATTCCAAGGGTAAATACGAGAAATTACTTTTAAAACTTATTTTACTTTTACTTTAGCTTCAGCAGTATAGCAGAGTAACAAAGGAAATGTAGTGTTAAGACACTCCGTTGCTCTTAAGACAGGCATTGCGTGTTTTTTCTGCACTTACCATCCTATTTTGAGACATTCGAGTTTTGAGTGGCTTAACTAAGCGCCGCCGTTTGCTTCATTTAATCGGGGAAACATTACTTTATAGCTTCGCTTTATTCCGTATATAGCATAGATATATATAGATAAAGAAGTATTATGAGTCTCTATTCCCAATTTTTCACCCAACTTCGAAAATATGCTTGTTGAGTTGCAGAACTTAACGCCGCGCTTTCTCTTGTTAAAATTATTTATTGCCCTGATTGGAAATCGATCCTAGAACCACCAAGTTAGATAATTCCTACTGCATCTACGATGACATCGATTAAACAAATAGCTAGTATGATTTTTTTTTCTTCTATTAGATATTGACATTAAATATAAAAAATTAAAAGTGCATTCCCCTTAAACAGAATGATTACACACGCACTATATCTACTGGTACATTTGTGAAAGTAATTAAAACGAGATTTATATTAGGCTTATTGAAATATAAAAATCTTTGCGACGTTGGGTTCCGCGGTAAAATCGTTGTGAGTTCGATCCCCATTCGAAGAAATGAAATATTTATTTCAAAATATATTTTAATTTTTTCGCTCTGGTGTGAGGCAGTCTCTGAAAAGATAGGAATCCTAAATACCTTTTTCATATTTTCCATTAAACTGCAATCCATACATACCTGAAACAAAGAACGAGAAGTAAATTATTATAACAGTAATTGTCCTTGTAGAAAAGTGGAACAGTGCCTGCATTACATGTGACCGTTTAACCCACAGGTTCGATTCCTCGTGGTGGTTTTCATGGAACTGTGCGGCAAGGAACAATTATGTGGAAAGAATTATGTGGTAAGTGTCATGTAGACGGTGACACATGCCACGTTCTAAGTGCCCGAGGTATCTCTGATCGTGTTGGATTATAGCCTATAGTCTTCTTCGATGATTGGACTATCTAATACAAATAGGTTTATAATATTAGTATAGATATCATGAGTGAACAAAAAAAACCTGAAAAGCAAACAAACAAGCCGCGGAACTTAACGCCAACTTTTATCGAAACCTAAAGAATGCCAAACTATCACGTGTTCAGTCAGTTACTTCATAGCTGCGCCACGACGACTTTTCATACCATAATTATGTATATTTACAAATTTCTTGTAATCTTTAATTTATTAGTCGACGGTCTGTTAAAAAACCATTTAAATAAAATTTATAGCACCCCTTAGGTTGGGTCGTAATAATTCAAAGTGAAATATTTATAATTTTTTCTATGATATAAGAGAAAGATTGGCATTAGGGTTGTCTACTGTATTTTCATATTATATATAATTATAAAAGTTATATAGGTAAAAAAACAACTCCTAGCTAGGTCTGGCTCCATCATCACACAAGATCTATGGTAGGGGAGAGCGGGGCTAAAAGTTACCGAGGTAAGTTGTTCCGATAGAAATAACTTCGCGGGGAAAAGTGATAGGAATATTTAGTAAACATATAGTGAAATGCAATGTGATAGCGCACCCATGGCCTGCATATTGTACAATCCAGTGGCACCCGAAACCAATGGAATAGCACACGGGTGTCGTTAGTGCACGATTGTAAATATTTTCGCATTTAATATTTTTGGTTTGTCTCACAAATTTTAACGATTAGCCACGAGTATGTTGGTGTTTTTTTTTACATATATTATCTACTATTTCGGAACACTGTTTGTAAATTATTTATGTTTCCTAATCTTATTTATACTTAATTTTTTTTCAACCCTTGTTTTTGGGGCTAGATGTTCCCTTTTTTTGGGGCATGTTGTGACCTCGGAAAAACTTTCGCCAATTCATTTGTACCAATAATGGGATGTAAATATTGTAATTTTTCATACTAAAAAATATTGTAATTTAGTAACATGCAGACTTTCTTTCGAGGTTAACCTCTTTCGAGCCTAAAACGACTTTCGAGGTTATGTGTCATATGAGTTGATGCAAAAAGCAGCGGATGTAGTTTTCAAAGATTGCAGGAATAAGATAAAAACTGTTACCAAAGAATTACATATATATATATATATATTGAGCGCGAAAACCTAAAGCTATAAAATCTTTGTTTATTATTTTGGTTTAATAAAATCAAAATAAGTTTTATTTTATGTAAAATTATCTTTTACTTTTTAGTTTGTTGTTTTTTTTTTGTTCAAAATTAATTACGATTTTAAGTGATAAGTAACCTTAAAAGGATACTTCTTAAACGAGTGTTGGTTGTGGTGGTAGTGGTTGTTAAGGAGTGGCATCTGTTGTGATATGTAAAACTTGACTCAATTAGGTATTATTTTTGTGGAAACTAATATTTTGGTATGTTGACAAGAAAATACATAAAAATATTCGGGCGAATTGGAAACCTCTCCCTTTTTTGAAGTCGGTTGAAAATGAAAACATCTTTTTTGAGGTTGGTTGAAAAGAAATGCAACGATGTGGAATCTTACTTCTGACAATAATTTTAACAAAGTTTTCTCTTGTAACTATTCGAGTATAATTAAAATTTACCAAAATAAAAACGAATTTTCTCAATTTTGACCGGATTTTATAATCAGAACCTAGCCAAACTTTTATCAAACTATCCTTGAAGTATATCATTGGAATCGGTTGGCGTGATATTGAGTTATTCGTCAATCAATTGTCGGACACACGTATCAATACAAATTTAATACTTATGTTATTTTCTTATAGATACCATTGTCAAAAATAGACCAAAAAAATTGGTTCCCACAGGGGAATTACCTTTCAAATAAAAAAAAATCATCAAAATCGGTTCACCTAATCAAAAGTTATGAAGTAACATACGTAAAAAAAAACAGTCGAATTGATATTCTCCTTTTCTTACAGAAGTCGGTTAAAAAAGATTTGCTTTTGCGCCTGGTGAATATTATGATACTGTTGATTATTCCTTAAATGAACAAACTTTGTTCGATTATTTATTGTTTTTTATTTTGCAAATAATAGCTTTAAAAAATATGGTAACAATTTACCCCGGCCTGTTAACAACTTGCCCCAAGTCCGGGTAAGTTGTTACTTTCCGACTTCAGTCAGAAAAAAATTCATAACAAAAAAGTCTTACAAAGAATACCCCAAATTACTGTTTTAATTGCAAGTCTAGATATGTAAGTTCAATTTGATTATATTGTATAAATACTGAAATCAAGTATTCATAGCAATATTTGAGGTTAAAAAAAAATCGGAACTTTTGGCCCCGCTCTCCCCTACCGTATTCTCATCTAAATATTGAAAGAGATCTTTTTAGAGATTACTGTATAACTATGGCAAGGCAAAAAGAAGAGTGTGAAGACACTATTTCTCTTATCCCACTCGATTTCGAGACACCACGCGGTAGTATGTCATTTTGCAATTATACCCTAAAATAAAAAAAATAAAATCCCCAAATCACTTAATATAAAAATCAAAAAGTGACAACCATACCAACAGGATGCAGTATACAATAATTTAGACCACTATTATTAAGGCGCCTAAACTTCATCAATTTCGTTCAATGATTTACTCGTTTTAAAGAATGTCCGCGGGGAATGAGAGCGAGATAGAGTTATTAAATAAGGAGACTTGATAAATAAGCAGCTTTACTCTAAGCAAGGTAGGCAAAGAGAACACAGCGTCTTGAGTGGAACTTAACGCCGCTTTGTAACGATTTTCTATTAATATTATAAATTTGAAAATTTGTGAAGATGCAAGTTTTGTTGCACTTTCAAGCAAAAATCAATCAATGTATTTAGATGAAACTTTACAATAATATACCTTAAACATATTATGCACATCAGAGTATGACATAAGCTATAGTATATATATGTAAAGATTTTTTATAATTTGGATACAATATAAAAATAAGTTTAGGCGTGCGAAATTTAGATATAATCATTCCCCCAATGAGAATCAAATCTGCGACTATCGCTTACAGTCATACGCTGACCCACTGCACCTTGACGGGTACCTATACAATGCCTCTTGTTATTTGAAACTGTCGAAATCCAATAATAACTCACGACTTTAATTAAGATAATATCAGGTAATACGCCTTCATAGTTATAAACAATGATAATAATGATTCATACGTATTTTATATACCTACTTATACGAGTATGTTATCTTGTTCTTTTTTTTTAGCTTCACGCTTTATCCCTTGCGGGGTATAATTTTGGACGCAGCAGGATTCAAACTGGCTACCTGCTCTTTATTAATTACAAGTAGTGTTCTTATATAATATGCAAAAGAATACCTCATAGAATAAAACTAAGAAAATATTTTACCATTTGATTTTTTTGTAAATAATGTCAATAAAATAAATCGTTAAACAGAAAGATGTTTTTAAAATTAACCTTCACGCTATATCCCGCATATAACAGGGTAGGCTGAGGGAATCCACACTGGATTCCCTCAGCCTAAGACACTCCGTTCCTCACGCACAGCCCAAGTAGTTTAATATATAACTTAACATTGTAGCTGATAACAAAGCAAACTTATAGTACGAACACTGTTATGACAAATACGAGAGTGTTTACACTACGTACGTACAGTATATAGCTTAAGGGATTTACATACTGTAGACAGTTGGATAAGAATCATGGATCCAAAATATTTTTACATAAATCTTTCTGTTTCTGTCGCTTGTTAGAGACATTCTACTCGCAAATGAAGAGACTAATTATAAAACGATACTTTTTTAAGCATATTTTTTGGTCCTTTACATTTAATTATATTATTTAATTCAACTAATGATATTTAGGACGGATATATATGACTATAATTTGTCCGATATAAAAGTCGTCAGTCTGGAATGACCCTTAATCTCCCATACATCATACGTGTCGCCACACAACTCTTCAATCAACTGGCAAATCAATTAATTTGAATTTAACTACCGATAAATTGTCTACAGACAGACAATTACTTATGTTATATTATTTGATAAATTAGTTGATTACTATTACAATTATTTATAGTCTCTCTCTCTAATAAGAGATGGTTGAGTTCGATTCCCATTCGGGAAAATATTTTTTTTTCCTTAGCTTCACTAGTAACAAGACAAATCACGGCGTGTGTTCCACTACTAAACACGCAGGAATTCGAACATTTTGCGGGTTAGGAAGAACGGAGAAGAGAGGAGAATACTACGTTTCCTCTCCCTATCCTGCTATGCAGCGTGAAATCAAAAAAAACTTCTGCTTTGACAGACTGTTACAGTTTGCCATTACTTAGAATTATCTTAATTTCTTTGACAAGACATACCACGGCGTTGAGCTCCGCCATTCAACACGTAAACGGAAATAATTTAACTTTAATAAAACATAAAAAGACAAACACGCTAAGTATCTCATTAACATGTAAATATTAAAAGTAACAGCTTTCACTTGTAAATTTATTTTAAAAGAAATCGTTAAAAACAATCATTTGTAAAATGCTATTTTGACTTGGGAACTGTCGGGCTGGCGGTGGCGTAGGTTCGATTTGGTCTTGGGATAAATTAATTTTTTTCTTAGTAGGTACGCTCTTTGGGTACCTAATCTTGTTTTTCTTTCTTTTTTGTTTGAATCTGCAGCAGGGCCTCTTACGAGGGCTTATTATGGATTATATTTTTTTAACACTTTCAAAGACATCGTGTTTTGTGTGCAGAAATCGACGCCGTACTTTGTCTTGTTATTAGAGTTCGCTCTACACGAAGATAATGAATTCCCCTGAATGAGAGTATTCGAACCCATAGCCATCGCATTTACAGTGTCACGCTGTCCCGCACCAAGACGACCTCATAGCCGTGACGTGGGTAATAATGAGTTACAGGTATAGGCAGGCATTTTTTTTTTATATTTTTAAATGTATTTTTTTATAATATTTTTTTATTTAAAAATGTAAAATTGATTCACTGATTTAATAAAAGTATATTTATGAGTTACAGGCATCATTTTACTAAAATCTTTTATTTTATTTTTGGATATAATTAAGTAGATATATGTATTTTGTTTCAAATAAAATATCGATTCGTTGCAACTCACTATACCTGCGGTTACTTAGGGTACTCCGAATATGTCTTACAAATTCTAAGCACCTTAGTTATTCTCATTTAAATACACGCCAAAGTCCCAGGTAAAAGTTAGTTTATTATATTAAAGTATTTATTCCCATGCTTTTAGCACTTACAACGATTGTTTGTACCATCGATTTTTTATAGATTTTTATCGATATTTAAATATTTACTCGCGATAAACCCGACCTTCAAATATCGTTCGACAAGATGTCACATCACTAGAGTCAATATTGACACGTCACTATCTATATATTGTCAAAAACGTTATGAATTACAAATATTCTATTTCTTTTGTGGGGTAGGCAGAGGGAACCTAATATTAAGAGTTAAGACACTCTGTTTTTCATATGCACCTCATTTTCATCTTATTGAGTGCTAGGTGGCGGAATCCAACGCCGCGTTTAGTCTATCCTCGATCTCCGAGAAATTAAAATATTTTTAATATAAATTATCTCCTACCTATAATAAGCATAGAGTTTGATCGTAATCGCGATGATTGTGGATTTGATTTCCATTCGGGGGAATGAGTTATTTTCATTTCCTCGCTTTGGTAACAAAACTGTAGAAAAATTAGAAAACACAGTGATGTGTCACTAGCTTCTCTTAATAAAATAATAATAACGTCTAATAAACCATCATGTTTATAACGCTCTCAAATTGTAATACAAATCACACATTAAAATCAGACGTTTAGCATTAATCGGGAATTGAAGTCACGACCTTATACAATAAATTAATATGAGCGCGACACTTGGTACAATTGGTGTGATAAAGTTAAGTAGTTATGATTGTTTCTCACAGTCGCAGTGACCCGGGGTTCGATTCCTTGGATTATTTTTTAACAATATTAATAGTAAGAATATGGGGCCGTCGTAGTGCAGGCCGTATGATAGCGCATCTGATTGTAAGTACGACGGTTGCAGATTCGATTCCTAAAAAGGGATATAGGGAAGGTAGACAAGGCTGGTATGCGTAATTCAACGTGTCGAATCGTCTGGGGATTTAACCTTGTTATTTACTACTTGATTTAAACATAAATGTACATCTAAAGATATTTACTATTTTATCTTGGTAATGCATCTACTTTACCACTCGTGTCAAGCTCTGTTTCCCGCTGTATCCCGCATATAGCAGGGAGGGAGTGAGTGTTAGATACTGCGTCCCCCACCAAGATCATTTTCTTAGAGGATATGCATCTCATTGCATATGTGATAGATGGGGGTTCGATCCTGTATCATGTTATTGAATGAGAATCAAACCCGCAACCATTGCTTAGAAGTACGTCCGTTCTGTTTCACGATTACGTCTATATATTATGTATTTTATTATGGTACAGTACGGTCAACAATTCATGATCGTCCTGAAGTTAGCTATGACGGCTGCGCAGATTTAATTTTAGCATTTTTCTTACTTTTAATTACTATATTTTTCCTCGCTAACAATACGCAAATGTTCAGAAAACCTAATTTCAGGGCAGGCGTACTGCAGTCGGGGTTTAATAGAAATACAACCGGCTTATGAGTCACTCGTTGGATTCTATTCAATCTAATTCTACGAGTGTTATGGTGTGGACTGTGGTCACGACATTTGTTGAAGGTATTTTGTATGTTTGTTGTATAGTAAACGCTTCACGCTCTACTCGTGTATATATATACCGCACATATCAGGGTAGGCTAAGGGAACCTGGGAGTCGAGACAGTGGCGTAGCTAGAGTATTTGCCGCCCGGTGCGGCTTAGGGGACTTGATGCCCTTTAAAATGGTCTAAGGTCTAAAAAAAAAAAAACAAAGTGATCGTCGACTTTGATGCCCCTTTCCTTTTGATGCCCGGTGCGGCTTAGGGGACTTGATGCCCTTTTAAATGGTCTAAGGTCTAAAAAAAACAAAGTGATCGTTGACTTTGATGCCCCTTTCCTTTTGATGCCCGGTGCGACCGCACCGCTCGCACCCCCCTAGCTACGCCACTGAGTCGAGACGTCCCGTTTTCATTACGGTAAGTCCATTCCCCATTGTCCGCCGAATTCTGTAGGCATTGCGTTTTCAATGGCGGAATTCAACGCCGCGCTCGTGCTCGAGGTGTAATCGAACCCACAATCTGTCGTGTTTACAGTCGAACACTTGTACCAGCCATAATTACTTATATTTTGTTAAACTTTCATGCTTCTTCCAATAGGTAAACAAGCACATCTCAATTTCCAAGACTTTGCGTTGGGTGGCGGGGCTAAATTCCGCGATATTCCTTACCAGTGTCATACATCTCACTATACTGGTGTTCTTAAGTGGGAATTCAAATAATTTTTATTTTCCTCTACCTAGAAATTATCTCGATGTTTATCACCAGGGTTAATCTTCTCTTGAAATCTTTCATTTACTCAGCCTTTACCTAAGTAGGAATTGAACCTAATACTATCAACGTGGACTTCATTCACTTTAAATTTTTTGCCACAATTGCGTCATTTAAGAAAAAAATGTTAATATATCTAAAAAATACACCAAAAATTAATATACGTTCAAAATGTAACTGATATAGTGTTGACGCGACAGATCGATACGAGGATATTTACAGATAGTGTTGGAAATTTAGTTATCGATTATACAACTAACCCTAATTTTATTTCTATAGAATTGTATATCAAATGGAAAAAGCTACTCTAATTGTGTATAACACAAGTCTAATTCTAATTGCCTCAGGTTATAATAGCCTTTCTAGATAAATGGACTATCTAATATAAAAAAAATAACGAATTTAAAAAAGTTTCTATGGGCTTTCAGTTAAACAAACTCTTCAGCTGGAAGGGAGCCTGATAACCTGGTGTTAAAACACTCCGATCAGTTTGCCATCGAATTCTGCTAGCATTGCGTGTTGAGTGACGGAACTCAACGCTGCAGATTGCCTTGTTACCAAAGCGAGTGATTTTTTTAAAATATATACAATAAAAGTTAACTTAAAGAATAAACAACATTGAAATACTGCTTAGATCAATCACCATTGCAAAGGTTACAAATAAATAATATAAAAAAAAAACATTAATAAGTCTTCTAGCACGCAACGAAAATATTAGTATCGATAATTGAGTAACTTCTCTACTCTATGAAGAGGCAATAAGCTCGTGATACGGACGTTAGCAGGTACTTTTCCCTTTTGTTTTAAGTATTTTTGAGAATACCGTATATTAGGGTATCTCTAATAGGTGCGTTTAATGGCGTCATTTAGCAACTATAGATTACTGTGAAGATATTTATTTGTGACAGGCTACGTTACGCAGTGGTATTTTTATTTTTGTATAAATAATTATAGAATCCGTAGTAATTGGGGCCGTCGTGCAGGGCACACTCTGGGTTCGATTCCCACTCGGGAGAAAGAAATATTTGATATTTTCATTTACTCAAACACAATTTAACACACCTCTAGAATTAACCAGTAACTGGGGAAAGGAAGTGTCTTAATAGGAACTCTCAACACTGGGTTCCCAGGTTCTGTATACTGAGCGAAGCTAAAAAAATGTATTAAAAACATTGAAGAAAAAAATTAAAAACTAAGGATCTAATCCCAAAAACTATGAGTTTTATGCCACATATTGTCATAAGTGCTTTCATTCTATTATATATTTATACGTCTAAAAAAATGCATAAAAAGGCTCATGTATATAGCTAGATATATTTTTATTGTCTTATTTATTTCTTAAATTTATTTAAGACATCGATATTTCCTTACCAGATTCAATACGGCACAAACTCAGTCCTGTGTGGCTGGTCCCACAAATAACATTATATATGTTAAAGAAAAAAGCTTTCTGTCATGCAGAATTTGGTGGTATGACCTTTGATTATGGCGTTCTAAGCGTGCCAGTTGAACACATATCATTCACCAACGTCACGTGGAGAAGACACGAAGGAGGTTGTACGGTAAAAAAGAGAATGTTACACAGTAGGTGAAATGCAGAATTTGAATTTGAAACCAAATAGATGATATTTGACAAGGACTTGTCGACAGCAATAGTGTTAATATATTACATAAATATATAGACTTGTCGATATAATGACATGGACATCACTACTCAAAGCAATAAGCGCGTGACAACATTGTTAGACATCACTAGTACTCGCTAGCTTTTGATAGTAACGAATTTCTAGTTTGGAAGCTACTAAATTACTTTGTATGGGAGTAACATTTCATAGAGGTCGATGTGGCGCAGCGGCACAGCGTGTGACAGTTGATACATCGGTTACGGGTTCGTTTCCTACTCGATGGAACTCATATTGACTACTTCTGTGCAACTATTACTCATGGTGTGATCAGCAGACGACGTGTAAAAATAGGATTTCGGGTTTTACACTGCCCCCCCTCCCCACATTTAGCATGGTGGGCAGAAGGAACCTAGTTACTACATTCCATTCTTCAATTTCCGCCCAATCATCGAAACATTTCGTATTTAGTGACCCAAGACCGTTTTATCTTGTTATCACAACAAGGAAGTAAAAATGTTTTCCTCCAAATGATAATCGAACCTACAGTTGTTTACAGTAATACCCTAAGCCGCTGCGTTGCTTCAACAACATATTATAATTACCTATAAGGCAACCTGACTACCACCAAGTTTAACGGAATTTATGAAAATATTATTACAAAATTATATAAAAGTACAGCACTTTGTACATGTCCCACGCAGTACCATATTTATACATATGAAAAAAACTCAGAAGTAGATGTTATTATTCGGTTATAAAAGTTTTTATAAGCTCATATTCTTATTTGTATGTTAAGGAGCACAAATAAGTTAATAGTATATTTTTTTACAATCTTTTTATGTGCCATTGAACAATGAGAAGTCTGCTCATAGATATCAATATTCCATCTTCACCAAAATTTTATATACAGTCAGGTCGACCCCAGGTTTCCTTTGCCTACCAAACCACCAGCTACTAAATAACCATTCAATTTAAGACAAGATATGATTTAAATGAAAAACAAAAATGAGTCTCTTCTCATATTTTTAATATAAATAATCGAACTGGTAACCCTCGGGGGTGGTATTAAAATATGCATAATCCTTGGGGGGTCGTCCACAGCTATACAAAATATTTACGACACTCACGTATTTTTTAAGGCTTAATAGACGCAATTAAGGGAAATGGCCTCCAGTTTATACCCTGTGGTACACCTTTCGTATTTTTAATTATTTCTTAGGAATTTTTAATGGTAGCGCAGTGGTGGTGATACAAAATGGCTCAAGTACTATGGTTGTGGATACCAATCAATATTTAATGTTATAAAGCTGAAGAATTTGTTTCGATGAACAGGCTAATCTCAGGAACTAGGTACCTACTGGTTGGAATTGACTTTGTTAGCTTTGCGCTATATTCCGCACATAGCAGGGAGTCAGAAGGAAAGAAATTTCCGTTCTCTTCTTTCCTCCGAATGCAAATACATTTTTTTTTATATATTAGAAATTTGGACATTTAAAATTTATATACAAATCTTAGTTATTCCTCGTTACTAGCAAATGAAAGTATTAGATATTTTATACCCTCGACTGGGAATCGAACTCAAAACCGTCGTTTGCATGCTTTTTGCGTACTAATTATTCTGTTTGTTTCTCAAATATTAAATAAAAAGGCTTCAAGCTAGGATCGAACCTATGCCCATATTAGTTACAAAAACGTCTCGCTGAGTCATAGAGAATCAAATACATAGTACAATAAAGTTTTATAGCTATCATTTAAAATAATTTACATATAGAAAACATTTACGTCTGTCCGTTGCTTGAGAATTTCTTGGCTCAAAATACATTTTTACATACATTTTAATTTTAGCTTTATAACTCTTTTTAGACTCGCAATCGTAAGTTTGCAGTGACTGTGGGTTGTGTAGGCTGAGGGAACCTAGTGTTAAGACAATTCGACCTCCACTTTAGGTACCTCCATGGGCCTCGAATGAAAAAAAGAGATTTTTTATATATTTATCTACTAATTTTGCAACTTTATTTTCATAAATATATGCAATATTTTTTAAGCTAATAAATTTAATGCGAATTGAACTCACAGCCTGCTTTTTTCACATCGTTACTAACCACTGGACCTAGTGTGTCAAAATCGAAGAACATAATAAAATGATAAGTTATCAGTAGGTATACGAATGTCTGTATTGACATTCCCACGGTATAATATTTGGTATATTCTAAAAATATTATAATAACCTACACAGGGTGGTTGAGGCAAGTCGGGGCGCAGGGGCAGAAGCAGGGCAGGGGCGAAGGGGTGACCGTAAACGTGACAGGTTGTGGATTCGATTCCCACTCGTGGAAATAAAATGTTTAGTATTTTATTTCTACTCTCTGGTAACGAGACAATGCGCGGCTTTGAGTTTTGCCCGCCAGGGAGTGTCTTAACACTAGGTTCCCATATTCCCTCTGCGTTCCCTGCTATGTGCAGCAGCGTGAAACTAAAAAAAAGTTCAGACAAAACCAAGGTTTCTTGTCAATATAGTGCAAGACCTGAGAAGTTCCTAAGCAAAGGAAAATGCATATAAATACTATTTCCCGTCTAGACGCTCGTCGATAGAACGACCAATTGTTGATAATATGATAAAAATGTATTTATTTTGTATTTCGATATAAAAACTCACGTAGTGGTATGTCATTATATCTCCGATTTTTTAATAAAAATATTTATTAATTTACCAGTTTTATTTGCGGATTCATCAATATGGCCACTAAGAAATTTGTGGATGGATGGATTGAATGAAGGCTCCTGAGATTAGCGAATAAACAAACAAATTTTCAGGTTTTTATCATTAATATAGAAAGCATAGATATCTACGTAAAGAAATGTTAGGTGACTAGGATTCTTTAGGTTGGATTCGAACCTGTACCCATCGGTGCCAAATAAATTATAAACATAATAGTAAAAAAGAAAGAAATTATTTTATTATAGAAGTTGTTCAGCATATATAAAGCAATTTTTTATAGATAACCAAATGTTCAGACACTTGCCCGCCCAATGTTCCAGACATTGCATGATGAGTGGTGGAAAGCGCCGCTTAGTTATTGAATCTTCATACAAGAGTCTCATTTCCTAATATATATTTTTTTAACTAAGTCAATTATGTACAGCCGTAAATACTAAAAATCTATACTTACTTGAATTTCTAAATACAGTATCATTTTTGCCTGAACTAAACTTCGACCCCAGACCTCCTAAGTCTATAATTCTAAGCCTTCATTAAATAACCGGTGTGTTTTGATATTAAATTGAAATTTCCCCCGTTTTATCCATATTTGCTCAGCTAATCGATAATTTATGGTAATCGTATGCACATCACCATTTGTATGCGTTATCTTCGAATTGCAGCCATATTGTAGTGATGGGCTTCGATTTATCGATATTAGCATTCTTAATTATTGTTAAATATTTTTTTTATTATTATTACTTCAATATAAACACTTGTTTATTAAAAAATCTTTTGGTGTATTGTATTTTACAAATTAAGCCCTTTCATTTGATGCACATATTAGAAGGTTTGTGCAAAAATTTATAATCCGCCATTTTGTTGCGGCGGCCATTTAGGATTAACACTAATATTTATGACAATTTTATATTATATTGTCATCAGAACTGAAGTTGTTACCCAAATTTCAGCTTAATTGACACTAGGAAGTGGATCAAGATGAGCTTGCAATATTTCACAAACACTAAAACGGCAAGTCAAAGCTTGTAATATAATTGTAAGTCATTAAGGGCATCGTTTAGGATAGGGTGAAAAGCGGAGAATGGAGTGTCTTGCCACTAAATTCTTTCTAATTACCCTGCTACATGCCGGATGCAGCGTAAAACAAAAAATCTTCAATATCTACACTATCATATATCGCAATTAAATGGCAAATCACTAGTATGTGCATATAATATACATATGTAAATATTTATCCTATTGCATCGTCGGTCTGTTTGTACAGCGCTAATGACTCCTAATTGGCTGCAAGTGTGTGTGTTGAATTGTAAAATATATAATGTATTTATTCTCCTTAATTTAGTGATGTATTGAGTCTTTTTTTCACGCTGTATCTCGCATACAGCAGGATAGGCAGAGGTTACCTAGTGATGGGACACTTCATTCCTCAATGAGTTGACTGAAATGTCTTATAAATTAGAGCAAGAAGTGGGGAATGAAGTGTCTTAACACATGCTTCTCCTCCACCTATTTTGTGATATACGGGATACAGTATATCAACCAGAGCTAAGATTTGAACCCGCAACCGTCGCGTTTGCAGTCGGTCGTTGTGGCATTGACTTCCCAGTTTCGTTCTATTGGCGTTATTATAAACGAAACCTTAACAATTCATACACAAAAAATATGTCTGTTAATAAGATTATTCTAATATTATATAATTAAATTAAAAATATCTGTAGATATACTTTCTTCGTTATATAACTTCAAAGCTGGCGTTACGCATCTGGTTTAATTTTAAAAGAAGTCGATGAACTCTAAAAATAAATTTATTATCTACCTACTTTTTTACCCCCAAATTTAAATGAACACTCGAGAATTCGAATCCGCGATCTTCAACACGTATTACCGCTAAGCTGTCAAGGGTAACAATATGACAAAGGCTGTGAAGTATGCGGGCGGACATGAGTGCTCGGTAGTATTTAACCCTTTTTAAACTAAATACACTTCCTACAGCATCTGATTGTAAATGTGATGGTTGCGGGTTCGATTCCCACTGGGCTAATGGTTTCTTTAGATCTACGCTGTATTCCGCGTAAACAGGACAGGCAGAGAGTATTAAGACACTTCGTTCCAATTTTTGAGACATTATGTGTTTGGTGACGGAACAGAACGCCGCGTACCAGAGCACGTTAATAAAAACATTTATTTCCTCAAGTGGGCATCGAACCCACAACCGTCACGTTAAAGTCATACTCTGTGCCACCACGACGACGGCCTCAAAGATTATATTTTAATTAATTTCATTTCCTCGATCTGACAAGACAAATGGCAAAGCAGGGGACGTTGAGTTCCCCAACACAACATCCAATATTCGGACGGAAATAGACGAATAGAGTGGCTAAACACTAGGTTTTCTCTGTTACTCTATTATATGAGGGATAAATTAAGAAGCAATTGTTTTTATTTCGTATATATGATATGGCCTTAGAGAACTAAACAAAAATTTTAAATTAATAATTTCAAATCCATAATTAAGCTCATAAAAGACGACCACTTTCCAATCTACTCTTCGACGACAGTATCAAAAAAATATATTTCACGTGTATTTTTGGCAATAAACATAATTTTCTGCCAAAAATTTACGAGAAAATTGTGATAAACAAACATACAGTGATAATATAAAACTCCTTCACTTGGACTTGACAAATTGCTGACAAGAAATTAACGATTGTTTACGTGAATTAATTTGTCTCATTTTGACTTTGTTTGTGGTAGCGGCTTCAAATTGAAGCTAAAAATATTTCTTTAAGTATTTTTTAGGGTTCCATACAGCATAACGGGACCCTATTACCGAGAATGACGTCTGTCTGTCCGTCTGTGCCAATAGGCTGAATCTCAAGTACAGTGATAGTTAGACAATTTGGGTGGTGCTTGCTTAGCGGAGAGTCTTAACACTAACTGTCCTCTACATTTTCTCACTTTGGTAACGCGACGTTGGGATCCGCAACTCAACACGCAATGCGTCTCTAGAATTCGAAAGGAAAAGAAAGTCTTAATGGGAACGGAGATCTTTAACACTAGGTTCCCAGGTACCCTCTGGGGTAGTAATAATAAAAAAAAGTAATAACTTTTTAGTAATAACTTTTTTATAATCTGACGTTTATAAAGTGTACTAAAAAACCATTATAGCACAGTTACAATGTATTGTACTAAACGAGGTAGTCCGGGATTCAAGTTTATTCATCCAAGTACACTATTTCGTGGAATATTTATGTATATTCAGTTATTTTCATTTCTCCGCTATGTTGGAAAAATCCGCGGCGTTGAGTTCCACAGCTCGATAGGCAATACATCGATAAATAGACGAAAAGTAGGGAACGGAGTGTCTTAACACAATAATTTCTCTACCTACCCTGATATATGCGAGATACAACAAGAAACTAAGTAATTTTTGTTGTATCTTTTAACAACATTAAAATATATATATAAAAATTATAGTAAAATCAATATTTCCATTCGCTCCAAACAAATTTATGTTATTAAACAATCAATTACAACTTATACAACTGAAATACGTTTAGAACTAGAGCTTTTAAAGCTCCATACAGATCGATATCGGCAAACTTATATGAAATTCTCAACAAATATACATAAAATAAGCTCACCCTTTTCAAAATATGGTAGAAACGATCTCTGAAACTCGATGGTAATCGCACAAACTGACACACACTGCGTATACGTATATAATCGACTGACGGTACTGACAACTGACA
Organism: Heliconius numata; assembly: GCA_016802625.1. Lineage (NCBI taxonomy): Eukaryota > Metazoa > Arthropoda > Insecta > Lepidoptera > Nymphalidae > Heliconius > Heliconius numata. The sequence goes on along the minus strand of JAEBDU010000038.1, from coordinate 1,333,879 downwards.
CGGACGGTGGTACAACGCGGACTGAGGCAAGGAATTTTGTTTTGTAGCTTTCGTGGCTTCGGTGTTGCCTCATTTTGTTAGGATTATTGCCGTTTTAGTTTTTTTTAGAGTTTTGGGTGCATTGTATTCAGAAACCTAGTGTATAGATGTTCCATTAGTTACTTTCTACACAAGTTTTAAGATCATGTTATCAGAGCAAAACGATGAAAATAACTCATTCTCCCGAGGGAAGCAGGCCAATAACAAACCAGTCAGACTGTTATTTTTATTCAATATCGTTTTATATTCCTATTACAGATCCATATATTATGAATAATAATTGATATTAAAACAAAAATAACTTACATTACATTGATATATAACTTGAAAAATAAACTATAATTTTAATTTCCACTATCCATTATTCTATAAATTTAATTTAACATATTTTTTATCTTCACTAATCTCTCATAATGCTTATGTTTATTATTATTTCAATATAACAACAAAAACATACAACTTAAAATCGTGTAAATTACCCCACGAATGTGGTAAATCTCCATCGCACCAACCCAGTCCCGATACCTGTATTACACACACATAGACATTCCTTTCGTTCTCTCTACGCACACACAGCTACAGTTGATTGACACAAACGGGTTTGGGATTCGACTCCCGTGCAGGGGAAATGGTTCTGGGGGTCATTATGAGCTTTTGATTTCTATTTTCTTGTCATAATACCAATTACTACGCTTTATAATTATGAAGTGATGAAAAGTATATTTTATTTGATTTTGATTATTGAAAATAATATTCAAATCATAATATATTTAGTATGAGTATATTTTGGGGCTGTTGTGTTGCAGTATGATAGCGTGAATGCAACGGTTTTATGTTCGATACCAATAAATTATTTTTTTTTTTTTCATAACCTCACTTTGGTAGATGAAGGACAGCTCTAAGTTCCCTTACTTCCATCATTCAACACGCAGTCTCGAAAATTCATCGGAAACTTGGGAAACGAGGCGAGGCCATAGTCGTATTTTCTTGATTTACTTTAGTTTCAAATTATTTTTAAGGTTTAGGTTAGGTTTAAGGTTTTTATTTTAGTTAGTAAAAATTCGGGGTTGAGAGATTTTCCTGGGGTGGTTACGGACTACGCGGTCCCGTTCATGTCTCTTGCATTAAGCTAAGCAAATAGAAAGTTTATAAAACACTGAGGCCGCTATTTCATTCCCTCGAGTGGAAATCGAACCCACAATCATCGCGTCTGTAGTGGGATAATTCGTAATAGTGTTATAAAGTATATAATTTTTTTTATTCAACTTTGCATTGGCTGTCGCGGCTCAGTAGTAGCCTAGTAGGTACAGCGACAGTAAGCGGTTTGGATTCTGGCAAGCTTCTGAAAACATATAGGGTTTATTTTATTACAATCGGTTCATAAATAAAAAAGTTATGTCAATTTAAAATAGATCTAAATTCACTAATTGCGGTAACAGTTATTTTATACAATTGTTTTACAGAATTGATAGAATCTTTAATTTTCAATTTCTTTATTAATATTTCTATTTCATGCGGGCGGAATAATATAATATTTACATTTACATTGGATATTAATCTGAAATAAATTATTTTTATTTATAAAAATATTACATACCCATATATCTTCAGCTCCAAAAAGCATCAATGGGTATGAATAAAGCGCATAAACAAGAACAATACGTTTTATTGCCGCGATAAATACCAACAAAATGGCGGTCACACGTCAACTGTCAGATGCAGTTCGCGCGTGAACGCCGCCGCCATGTTGGATTTAGTGCGACGATCGTAAAATATACGGCTTTGTATTCGGAAAATGTGTTTATTTTTTTTTATTATTATTATATCTATTAAATATTTTTTGGCCTCTCGATGTACCTATAAAAGGGGTAGGCCTATCTAGTGTTAAGACATTCCTTCCTCCAAAAAACACAAAATTTTCTAGTGAAATTGAGACATTGCACATTGAGTCGAAGAACTCAACGTCGCATTTCGTATACCTGAGTGAGGAAGTGAAAATATTTAATTCTACTAATTGAGCATCGAACCTACAACCGACGCGCTTACAAGCTTCGCCGCTGCGCCCTGATGACCAAATAATAATAATTTTTCTTCGAAATATTCTAAACGATTTTGTTTAGAGACAAAATATAAATATAGATAAAAGAACGTAAAAAAATCCCTAATATTATATAGTATACTATATTCAACTGTAATTCAAATCGGAATAGAACCTAACACCATAGCTAGTTGAAGCCAACATTCACTTTATATGAAAATTGGTCTCAGGGCTCAGGGTAAAATATTCACAAATTTGAATAACGCGTCGTGCTCTCGACGTTGACTGATAGTATGATGACATTATACTTATATGTATATTTTTGCGATTACTTTTTTACAAACAATTTTTGGCAGTTATATCATATTGATTTATTTTTCTTTTCAATATTTTTCCTTTTAAGACACTCCGTTCTTTATTTTTGATCTTACTGATTACTGGTCGAAAGTGCGTTTCGTTGCAATGCTACTCCTCCTAGACCATTAAACCTACGCTCTGAACGTTTTGAAATTCACGCAATTCACAGATTGAACTTTGACTAAGCCAAGAAAGTTTTTCAATTTTTTAATTAAATTATCTTTGCCTAAGAAAATTTACAGAAAATCCGAAAATAATATAAATAATAGATATATAAAAAATACATTTTTATTCCATAATTTATTTACCGAGTTGTTCATGGCCATAATCTTCTTTTAAAAAAATGGCAGCGGTGGGATTCGAACCCACGCCTCCGAAGAGACTGGTGCCTTAAACTAGCGCCTTAGACCGCTCGGCCACGCTACCACTGAACGCATTGCGTGAACATCTATTTGAATATCTAATTATACTATAAACTATACAAGTAGGCCGTCGTGGCGCAGAGGTACAGTGAGCTGCAAAATCGTCTGGTTTGGGTTCGATCTCCATTTATCTATGGAGAGAACTATTAATTTAAATTTATATTTTCATTTCTTCGCTCTGGTGCCGTGGCAAAAGTGCAGCGTTGAGTTCCGCCACTCAAAACGCAATGCCTCCAGAATTAGGCGGAAAGTGGGAAACGGAGTGTCTTAACACGAGGTTCCCTCTGCCTACCCTGCTGTGTGCGGGATACAGCGTGAAGCTGATTTAATTTAATTTTTTGATTTTTATATAAGTATATTAGTGTTCGTCCAAAATTTCGCACAAATCACAAATTACGAGATACAATCCACGCAAATGAAGTTGTGGCTGTATCCTATTATTCCCTATTGCCCTTGAAATTTAGTCAAATCCTCTCAAGGGCCCCTTTTTATAGAGTATTTTAACACTAGATTCCCTCTGCTCGTCTTGCCGTGAAATTTGGTAGTTAAAGTAGAAAAAAATAAAAAATAAATGATGCCCTTGGGATACAAGGAAAGGACATATGTAGGTACCTATATATTAAGATTAAGTACTGCACCACTGTGCCTCTTTGGTATTTAAATATATTATAAGTGCGCTATTAAAATTGAGCACATAAATAAATTATATGAGTACGTTTTCACCTTTCAAAACAATGTTCTAGATATTATCTAAAGTTGAGTATAGACAATATCTAGAATAATCATATTTTTCCCAACTGCTAAGGAAGGGTTATTGTTTTCGCGCGTATCTTGTATGTATGTTATATTCTTATTACTTTCGGAAAAATGTTTATTTTTTAATCATTCTGCCTTTTACTAGGTCAGGCAATACACGGTGCGGCGTTAAGTTACGTCAATCAACACTACGCTGCGCTTACGCTAATCAACACTTTAGAATAGGCGGAAAGGCTCAAGTTCTCAAAAAGCGGGGAATCGGAACATATAACCGACTGGTAAAAATACTTTTTTCTAAATTACCATTGAATTATGGCACAAATTAAATAAAAAAAACTTTATCTTTCAAACAGTATAAAAAAATGGCTGAAGTAAAATAAAATTTTAAATAAAACATAATAATTAATAATAATTATTTATTTTATTAAATAAAAATGGTAATGTATACTTAAAACAAAAATATTATCCATAATTGACCGTCCGTAAACGCGACGATTGTGAGTTCGGTTCGCACTCGGGGGAACGAATTGTTTTCATTTCCTGACTCTGATAAGAAGATAAAGCACGGCGTTGAAGCTCCGTCAGTCAACACGCTATATCTATAATCTAGAAAATATGTCTTAAGTGAAGAATCTTCTAAATAAAATAATACAATCATGTATATTAGGAATGTTAGGATACGTTAGTGTAAAAAAAAACAATAATAAAATTTCATTAATTAAACGATTATAATTACAACTTTATTTATGACCACTTATTAAATTAGTAATTTTAGATTTTATTAGGGTTTTATTTGGATAATTTTCAATACAATAAAAAAACATCGCTAAGTCACAACCCAAATATAGATTAGATAGATAATAAGTAAAAAAACGAAATAATCATTAAAATTATTTAATAACTTATAGTAATGCTATTTCTTTCTCATATTTTATTATATGATACAAATATGGCGGTGAATACTTATTATGTCACATGTTATTAAATATACTACAGTACGCTTGTACGAGTCGTGGCCCCTCTGAACTTAGGTTTTCTGAATTATTGCTCTATCTGATTTATTATCTCTTAATCCTCTAATCCAATCTTGAGCCACAAATCGTCAACCGTATTGTAGGTATATAAACTGAAATCATACTAAACTGTAAATGCGACGGTTGTGGGTTCGATTGTCACTCGATTGCCTGAATTGATTTTATTTAATATTTTCCTTTCTTCACTATGGGAAGGTGGGTGGACAGGGAGCTTTTGAGAATGTTTATTAAAACAAAATATTACAATGTATATAGTTACTTTTGAAGGTATTAAGTGTAATTAGTCACGATTATGCGGATAATCATAAATCCGAATAACTGAGGGCCGGATAATTGAGTTTCTAATGTATATTCATTCTCCCTTTACGGGACTCAAACCCATAACCCACGAGTTTACAGTGAATCGCTGTGCCGCTATAGTTCTAATATAATTAACAATGCGCTATTATATTATCAAACGAAGTTGATATCCATAAATAACCTAAACTTAACATTAAGTACTCCCCCTTACGGGAATTGAACCCACAACCGTCGCGTTTACATTATACTTTTTTTATTTTATTAATATATGTATTAGTTTATTTTATTAGATTAAATGTAATATTAGTATTACAATTTACAATGCGCTCCTTTCCTGGGTATATTATTAAATGGTGTCGGGTGAGGGTAGAGTGGTCGACGTGATTTGAAGTCCACTAAATCTGATATTACGACAGGCTGAAATAAAAAAGAAGAATTAAAAAAATAAATATTGTTCACACATTCACATTCAGAAAGTTCAATCTCAGAGTTGAGAGCGGTTTATAAATACGGGCCTTAGTATTGAACGTAGCTTTTGTATAAACTTCATGTATACTAGTTCATTTTCTTTTATTAGCTTCATCCTGCACATAGAAAGGTAGGCAGAGGGAAGCTGCTTTTTTAGCTCAGAGCCATAGATTGTGTACAGATTGTGCAAATTTCGTTACCCACTTTCCGCCGAATTCTGGAGGCTTTGCGTGCCGAGTGACGGGACTCAACGCCGCGTTATGCCTGGTTCCCAGAGCGAGGAAATGAAAATATTAAACATTTTTTCCCCCTGAGTGGAAATCGAATCCACAACCGGTTTACAAACGCATGCTTGTACCACCATATACTTCATGTATAATAAATAATTGTTTTCACCCCTTACGAATATTATTAACAATGGGTCTAGGTTTAAGCGGGCGGGGCCGCATTTGGGCCCGTAGTAATGTATAGTACTACGGACCCAATTGCGGCTTCGATCGCCTACTTACACATACCTGTCTTTCTTCCTGCTTGGTCTCACTCTCTTTCTGTCCGGCTCCACCTTCGGCCACTGACACTACGTATATAGATAGTTTCTGTCTGTTTGATGAATTAGGACTTATATGTTTCTGTATGACAAATTAAAATTTAGTTATTAGTGCTTATTTTAGGGTTCCGTACCTCAGAAGGTCAAAACACGACCCTTATAGGATCATTTTGTTTTTTTATTAAATGTAAATGAAACAAAAACATTTCTTATTTATAGAAAATAGCTTAACAATTTCAAGGCATTTACACGAAGATACTTTGCACGTCGATTTAATAAATATTTGTACGTTTTTAAATGAAATAATTTATCAATATGCAGTCCATTTTAATAAGATTTAAAGTGGAGAACGAAGTAATTTCACACTATGCACCCTGAGAACCAAACAGTTTCCAATAGCAATTGAACCCAATTTCACGTGGAATTGAAACCATATTTTAAAAAAAGGAAACAGAATACTCATTTATATGAAAAAAAAATATATATAAATATATGATTGTATTATTTTACCTTAAAGAACTCTATAAGTTCCTCTTTAGTGACTGTATTTAATTCTTCCACCTCCACTCGTGGTCTATCGAAATTGTAGACCTAGAAAAGGAATATAAAAAAATAAATATTTAAAGTGCGGTTGATGTTGCCGCCCCGATATTACGCTTTATGAACTCCCATTAGGGAAGAAAATAATCAAAAGTGAGAAAACACCTAATGAAGAAGAAGAGAAGTACATTTACCTGTGCAGTAATTTCCCCCCATATCTGCGACGCTCTGACAGCGAGTCTTTTGGGCCTCTCTAATTTTTGGGCGGCGAGAGCTGATCTATGCTTTATGAATTCCTCCTCTGACATTTTCTCTAGATATTCCTGTTTAAAAATAAAATAAAAATATTAAAAAAAAACAACAGTTTTCTGCTGTATTGTAATTATTCTCATAAATGAATGATAAGTTACTCGTTAGAAATTAATTTTCATATTGTTTCTTCAATATTTCAATTTTTATTTTAGATTCACGCTGTATGCTGCTGCCGCATGTAGCAGGGTGGGTAGAGGGAATATAGCGTGAAGACAATCCGCTCCCCACTTTCCATCGAATTCTGCAGGCATTGCATGTTGAGTGGCGGAACTCAACGCCGTTGTCTCGACACCAAAGCAAAGAAATGAAGTTTCATTTAAATATTTTATTTCCTCGAGTAGGAATCGAACCCATTAGAATCGCACGCTTGTGCAGCGCCGTGACCGGCCTGGTCTTCAACAATATATAAAATATATAAAAAAATCCCCGTATCCTTATGTCAAAACTCATTAAAATAAATGTACAAAATTTCAAGATAGAGGGTTAAATATTTTATGCCTTAAAGCGTAACAAATAAATAAAGTTACATATTTATAATATTACAATAATATTATACACCGATGAAATGAAATTCGTACCTGTGATCCTTCAATAAAACTTTCAATCCTCTCCTCTAAATACGCGGGATGTCTGTCACTCTGCACTATGAACCTTAACCCCTGAACACCGTTGGATCTTCGTACACCACTAAACACAATATAACCTAATTGTTCCTGAAAACATCCAAAGAACTAAATTAATTTTTGAAAAATCATTTGGAGCAGATGACTTCAAGCGAAGTTGAAGATTATCTGATTACAAACGAGATCATTTTGGGTTTATTCTTATACTTTTTTATCTTCACGCTGTATGTACACATAGCAGGTTAGGCAGAGAGAACCTAGTCTTAAGACACACTATATTTATTTCACTATATTTATTCAGAATAATATATTTTCTCATATATTTTCCACACTGACAGCGTTGTCCCTCCACCCGCTCACCTGTGTCCGCAGCACATGGAAGCAGGGCTCGCTGAGCGCGTGCGCGAGCAGCTCCAGCGTGACGTTGCGGCGCGTCTCGCGCACGCCGCACGCGTAGTACAGCGACGTGCACGACGACTTGTGCACCGTGTTCTCTATCTCGCGGAGGTACCATGAACCTTTAGGGGAATAGGAAACGGGTTTAAATCTGAGCAAGGATTACGAAAAATATGAAGGAGTTTAACTGTTACGGACAATAAGTTTAAATATAATAAGATAGTCGATTTTCACGATTGTTACACAGATTTTAAATCAAACAATACTCACTCAAAGTCACTACTCTAATATAGTATTACCTTTTTCCATTTCAACTTCTCTGTACAGCAGTAACTGCTGAGCTAGTAATGGCGTCGCATTTTTTGGTAATCTAAAAATATAAAAATAATATATTGAAATATATTATTACTCTCGTGGCATGGTTGGAAAGTGTCTCTATAATGGGGATTGTCTGTAGACAATTACGAAATGCCCGGACCATTTTTATAATTTCGGGAATTGTGGATAGGCAATGAAAGCTTAGAGAATAACTGAGTAAAAATTTAAGAAGTAAAAATACTTATATTTTCATTAAGAGAAAGCAAAAAATTAAATTTCAACAACAAAAAATCACTTAAATCTTGTCAACAAAATAAATAGACAACTTCTTTTTTTAAACTTCAAACAAATTTAAATTAAATAAAACGTATCCTTCTAAAAGATAAATATGAATTATAATAAATTATAATATAATGAGGTATGGCCAGAGGCCAGCAGAAATAGAAGTAGAACTAGTCGTGGCGCAGGCAGCAGATTGTAGGTTGGCTTCGAACTCGAAGAAATAAAGTCCTGGTGACAAGTAAAGAGAAAGCGCGGTGTTGAGTGCCGCCACTCAACACGCAATTTCTTCAGAATTCAGTGGAAAGTGAGGAACGGAAGTGTCTTAACGAAGACGGAGTGTCTTAACACGTATGTTGTGTGTTTTTGTATCTGTATACTCACTTGTTCTCAATAGTATCGGCGACCGCCATTGCCCTCTCGCGTGTTAGGTTACCGTACATCAATCCTTCTACGTGCACTTTACGTACGAAATGCGATGCGAAGTCGTTCAACTGTTCCGGTGTTATACCTAGTGGAATAAAATATTATTATTTAGGTTAGATCTGTATTCCACGTGTAGTAGGGTATGCCTACCCTATATAATTATATATACCTACTAATAATATATATACTACCCTATATAATAGGTAGAATCAATATACTCACTTTCCGCCGCATTCAATAGTTGACACCTTGTCCAGACAAGATCCGACAGACACAGCGCTTGCTGATATACTGCATGCTATTAAAACAAACAAAAAAATATTTTAACAAATTGCAGTGTTTAATTCTATCGTTCAGTAATTAAATAATAAAAAACACAACATATCATTTTCATTTCACAAAAAATAAATATAAAGCAACGGTTATGAGTTTCATTTTCGTTCCTATCATGTAATTATTTACAATAAAAAAAACTCCACTATGATTAACAAGTTATTTCTCTCAAACAGAAAACAGTGTTTTAACACTAAATTTCATCTACTCGCTCCCGCTAAATACGGGATACAGCGTGAAGCTCTCTCTTACATCTTATCACTCACTTGGTAAGGCGGTTCAGCTTCAAAATTCTTGATACCTCTAATATGACTCTCTTTCATGATTTCAAATCGTTTCGGATCCGCCTTAAAGTTCACCACGTGGTCGATGATCTTCTCAAGTAGAACATGCTGTTTGTCATCGTAGCCGTCTACTGTTATCTAAAAAGTGTTATTTTTTATGTTATAGTGGGATAGACATACTAAAAAACAAAATACAAGGGTAATTTACAATGTAACTTAATAGTTATTATAAAATATGTTCTTATGGAAACTTACAATTCTATTGAAAACATGCATGGATGAAGATAATATTGTCGCATTTTTGTAATTTTCGCAGTTATATGCATAAAAAAAGTTTTCTAAATATGTAACGCATTATAAATTATTGAAAAAGGCCATAGATGCGCAGTGAGTGAGATTATAAGCGCAAGCGTACTGGGTTCGATTTACGCAGCGTATAGCTAAAAAAAAACTAAGTAAGCAACAATCTAGTCTAAGTCAACACTAATACAGTCTAACATAAACAAAAACGTCTAACTGCTATATAAACTCACACTAAGACCGTATTTAGCGTTGCCAACACTCCACCTTAGCCCTGCCAGTTCCGCTGCATATGCAAATTGTTGTAGCGAATCCCGCAATAACAACACCCATATTGATGTTAAATTGCAGTTCACTGGATCCGAATATGATAGGGGACTGGAAAGTTAAACAAAAAATAAATATATTAGCTTCACGCTTTAAAATTTATATTTCCATTTCTTTGCTCTAGTGTCTTGACGCTAGATTGCCTTGGCAAAGGCGGCGTCGAATTCCGCCACTCAACATGCAATGCCTCCAGAATTCGGCGGAAAATGGGAAACAGAGTGTTTTAACAGTAGGTCCCTTCTGCTTACCCTTCAATGCGCAAGACGCTAAAAAACTCTCCTGCAAACGTCACGTAATATTAGCTTGCAACCTTTTGTTGTATTCAATAATCAATTCATATCAATAGCTAATGAGATTAGAGCTCTCAAACTATATACTAGTATATACAAATTAGGCTTCAATGTTTCTCCCTGAATTATCAAAATAGCAAAACCAAATACATTTTCAATATAACAAAATGTCCAATAAAAATCCTAATTTCAGTATTGAAGCCACTACTAACAATACTTGTATATATGTATAAATACATACCTAACTAAATCCAAAGTGACGAATGCTTTAGGCAGTAAAAACTCGTTGTCCCGTTTGTACCATAACCTCATTAGTGGAGTATCCTGCAAAATGAGTTATATCATAGAGAAAGAACTTAGTGACATAACACTTCTTTTTAGTTTCACGCTGTATGCCTCATATAGAAAGATGTACAACATGTACTAAATAAAAATATTTACCTTTATAATAAGAGGCCGAGTTGTGGCGCAGAGGCACAAAGTGTGACTGTAAAACCGACTGATTGTGCGTTCGATCCCCACTCGAAGAGATGAAATATTAATTTAAATTTATATTTTCATTTCTTCGCTCTGGTTATATTTCGCCATACAACACGCAATGCCTCCAGAATTCAGCGGAAAGTGAGGAACCGAACCGAACCGAACCGTCTTAACACTAGGTTAGCCCTCTATCCCCTATCCTGATGTGCGCAGAATACAGCATGAAGCTAATTTTTTAAAATTTATTTATTTATTTACTACCTTATTTATTACCTTTATAATAGCCGGAGCATGGGACTCTGCCGTTGCATCTTTGCTCTTTTCTAAGTCTAACTTAGCTGGAATAAATTCATTGGGCAAAGGCAAGTGTAGTTCTGAGTTCAATTTTACTGACCGCCATTTCTGAAAAAAAAACAGGATTTAAGCACATAGCAGTAAAGATAGGTTAAACCTGGTGTTAAAATAATCAGAGCAACGCACCGCCCAATTTGCGAGACATTGCTTGTTGATTGGTGGAACTCAACGCCGCGTTTCTGCCAGAGCGGGGAAACAGAAATTATAAATAAAATATAACCATTGCCCGAGTGGGAATTGAACCCGCAACCGTTATAAAAACAAATATTTCTATAGTAACTTACATTTAATTTAGCTTCATGGATGTCCTCCTGTAAATATTTAGTACCATACCACGGCTCTTCTTGTGTGCATTTGCTTTCGAAACGTCTGAAATAAGAAATAATTTTATTTAGCTTCATGCTGTATCTCGCACATACCAAGATGTGCAGCCGTCTGGGACCAACCTGGGAACCTAATGTTTCTACAATTTTATATTTTTTACTAATTATCCGCATAATCATCAATTTTTGATTAGAAAATAAAGACGTTCCTTATTAATTCTATTTCAACGCGAAATTATAAAAGCTGAATTCTATATTGGGTTGACGCTAACTTCGGGAACAAACAGTATAAAATGGTTTCTTTTGTGTTGCAAAATTTATTTATTACAATATAGGCTATAATATCACGTTAATTAATCATTATAACCACTGTATCCGAGGTCGGAGGAGAGGAGGAGGAGGAGAGTTACCTCCAGTACGTAGTGTATTATTTCATTTAAAACACCGTTATACATTAGCTAGGCTGTAGGTTCAAGTTCCACCTGGTTTAAAATGATTTTTTTTTATTTAAAATATAATTAAATAATATGCGGCGTTAAGTTCCGCAATTCAATATAACATGCTATCATATCTAACAATAAGCAAGGATTTTAACGCAAAACAATAAAATAATGAAAAATGTATGTGAAAATTAAAAATAAAACTCACTTTGCGACTACCCCCACTCTCACATTATCTGGTGACAGCATTGAAAGCAGATCGTCTATTAAGTCCGGTCTCCAATCCGTTATCAGATAATATGCACTTAAAATGTCTTCCATGGGAAATTCCTAAAAAAAATTTTAATTACAGAGCTAAATTGCAGCGTTGAGTTTCGCGACTCAATACACAATCTCAAAGTCCGGCGGAAAGGTGGGACCAAAGTGCTATTATCATTAAGCTATGATTTTTATTAAGGTACGTCACGTACAAACTAATATGTACAAAGTATTTAATAGGTATAAATGGTGTTAGCATGTTATTACATATGTGATCTCACGTACACACATGTGATCTCACATCCACACATTTGATCTCATTCCCACACATGTGATCTCAATCGAATCTTTCGTCCGGACATGTACTCAAACGTCCACACAAGAGATCTTATGCTGACACATGTGCTCTCATGTCCACACATATGATTTCTCCTGCAACTTTTACCTGCAACAAATGTACGTGTCCCGTAACAAACGCCCTCGGGTCCTGCGCGTCTTTAAATCTGAACTCCATCGCCATAAGGTCACGTTGCTCCTCCCACACCCAGCGTTGTGCGCCGGTTTCTTTTAACATTGCTATGTACTAGAATAAAATATTTTTTAGCATTTTTATAATGTGTTCTTCTACTACTAATATTTACTTGGGGACTCATCATTAGTATATAAATAGAGTTTCAGCCCCACACCTGGCCCCTAGTAATTTTGATTTGTTCCCCAATTTAAAAAAAGATTTAAGGGGAAGGAAATTTTCCGTCGACAGTGAGATGAAGGAGGCAATTTTGGCCCATTTTGAGGCGAAAGAAAAAAATATTATTTTGACGGTTTAGAAAAATTTATTCATAGATCTAATAAATGTATTCAGCTTAAACCCTTTCATTCGACGAATTTTTGGACCTCCCCTCGTACGTTCAATTTTTTATATGTTTTGTAATTCCCCCTGCCTACCATACAATACAATTTACTTATTTAATTGTAAATTAATCATGATATTACTACTACTACCTCTTAATTCATTATAGCATTCAATATTAATTGCAAATAGTTACACTTACCTGAAACACTAACTCGACAATGTCATCAACATGATCCACCCCAGCCTTAGTGAGGTCCACTTGAACGCCGAAAAACGCGAAACCACGAGCACCGATACGAGTACCACCGACAAGACTGTAAATATATTTAACTTTAAATAGCAGGGTAGACAGAGGGACGTTAGTGTTAATATACTCTTATTCCCATTTGCCAACCAACTTTGAGACATCGAATTTTAAGTGGTGAATCTAAACGCCGTGCCTTGTTTTGCATCCCGATTTCATTAATTCGGAATCTAACTCACAATCGTCGTATTTATTGCCTCTTTATGATAACTTTAAAATGTTCAAAGGAGATAGATAGATACTAAATAATAATAAAATGATAGTTTTAGTTTATATAAAATCAAAATTCATATCAAACATTTCAATTTTTTTATCTGTAGTGGCGTCATACGGTCTTGTAAACAAAGTTTCAACAGATCAACACGCACTTTGTGCACAGGTTTTTATCAATACTAGTGCATATTATTGCGTTTTTATACCACTTAATGAATTAATAAGATATACGAGTATATATAATACAGTACTTTATTAGGCCTTACGACTGTATTGAGACACTAAAATATATGAATATCCAATATAGGAAGGTGAAGCACGGCTTTGAGTTACGCCACTTACACACAAACATATTTCTCACCTGTTACACCATCCCTTCTCCTTGAGAGCGGATAACAAGCTTCCGGGACCTTCATGACCCAATAAATGAGAGAGATAGTGACTTGGCTGTAAAAAATAAATAGAGATTTATAAACCAGCAACCAGCTTAACTTTATTGGTATGTTGAAGCCAAATCATACAAAATGGTTACACAAATTGTAGCCTAGGTGGTAGTCTGATATATAAGCTACTTTGCGGTAAATTTTTATATAAATCCGTTTAGTAGTTTTTGCGTGAAAGCAAAACAAACATCCATTCTCACAAATTATTACATTTATAATATTAGTAGGCAGTAGAGTAGGATATATGATTTAAATTTATTAAAATCATAGATGAGCGCTTATGGTAAATCGTGAAAATTCTAATTCAAAGAAAATGTGATCAATGAAATAACGTATTTTTAGATAGATAGATAGAGATAGAAAAACTTTATTGCACACAAAGCTGATAGAGAGAACATTAAAGGTGAATCTGAAGATAAATCCAGATCGTGCAAAGGCGGTCTTATTGCTGATAGCAATCTCTAACAGACAAGTATTTTATTCCGAAAAAGAATAGCTTATAACCATTTTATATAAAATAATACACAATTAAATTTATCATTAATTTCCCCACTGTTATAAGACAAACCACAGCGTTAAGTTCCGCTCCAATACTCAAAGTTTAAGTCATCCTTACCCCACTCTTATAATATTTCCTTGTATCCGGTATAGGGAAGTCAATAGACAAGGAACGTAGATCCTTAACGGGATAACAGTATGCTTGTTTCCGTCTCAAATGGGGTGGAAACGGATGATCAGTCCAGGTCGGGGCTGTGACTGACCTGTCCTCTACTGAGGAAAAGAGTTTGGTCACCATATCCTCTAATTCATCGAGGGATTCTAAAAAATATACTTATTTTAAAATCAGCTTCACAAAGTATTCTGCACACAGCAGGGTAGGCAGTGGAAACCCAGTAAGTCATTCCGTTCCCCACTTTCCAATGAATTTTGGAGGCGTTGCTTGTTGAGTGGCGGAACGCAACGCCGCGCTTTCCCACGACACTAGAGCGAAGATATGAAAATATATATTTTAAACAAATATTTCATTTTCTGGGGTGGGGATCGAACCCACAACCAGTCGATTTGCAGCACGCTTTGTGCCCCTGCGCCACGACTGGCCTCAGATCGATCGTTATTTTATATTTCGATTTACGCTGTATCCCGTTTATAGCAGAGAAGACAAAGGCTAGACTCTCTCGTTAAGACACTTCTCAAACACCGCCAAATTCTCTAGGCATTGCGTACTGAGTAACGACATTCAACGCCGCGCTTGGCCTTATTACTAGAGCGAGAAAATGAAAATAATTCACTACCCCATTCCCCCGAGTGGGAATCAAATTCACGGTCGTGTTTATAGTCACATGCTACTGTCCTTACGTCACGGCGACTAATGTATATATTAATTAGTTATGAAACAAAATATACCTTTTCCCAAAACAATGAGTGTCATGATATTAGCGGAATACCATTTTTGATGAAACTTTAGTAATTCCTTTCTGACGTCTATACCTTTCTCTTTTGGTATTTTCTCTAATGTTTCTTTATTACCTGTAAAAGAACATATATATTTAATTATAGTTTTATAGAACGTATACAAAATGTTACATAATGGGATTTTAATTTAATCTTTTTCGAAACCGTCTAAATAACGGAGGCGCGGATTTAGATCCTGCTACGTTCAAATTTTAATATGTACATAGCAGAGTAGAACGAAGAAACCTGGGAACCTAATGTTAAGGTACTATCGTTCCCATTAAGACACTTCCGTCCCCTACTTGACAAAGCGCGACGTTGAGTTCTACCAGTCAGTGAAGCTAAAAAGGTAGATACAGGGAACCTAGTGTTAAGACAATACGTTTCCCAAGCACTGCCGAAATCTCGAGGTATTATTTGTTGAGTGGCGGAACTCAACGTCGCGTTTGGTCTCGTAATCTATAATATAGAATGTGGAAATGATGATGTTTAATATATACTTACCAGTTCCAAACTTATGATATGGATGTTTCGGATCAGCAGTACTCTTGTTAAGCTGGTCTAAACGCCAAGTATCGGAGGACAGATTCTTCTCGTGTTCGGAGTTTACGGCGTTTAACTCCCTACCCGTCGCTGACTCCGTGAATAGGGGTGAAATGAAGAACTGGGCGAAACTGTGTATTATACCAGAATAATGGTTAAAAATACGTTGAGTATTACAGTTAAGTAATATGAATACTATGTGAATTGAAATTAATATCAGATTTGTATAATAATGTAATAATGTTAATGACATTTTTTATTAAACAAACAGATTTTGACGTCACGTTCCGCTTGAGCCAAATGTGCAAGCGAGAGTGAGAAAAGTCGATAGAGAGGCACTATCTTAGTAAGCGTTCACATTGTTATATATAATTAATCTTTATAATTTAAGTAAAAAATTCAAAATTTGCACAAATAAATATTAATTTATCGAAAGAATAATAATTTTCCATTAATTCCTTCGTTGCATTTTTGCGGGTCACATTTTTATATGTTTTCTAAAAAAGTATTAAGGTTAGATGGCTTAAATTTCTTACATATCCAATGCTCCGGGCAAGTGTTGCGGCACCACATCGAAGTAATACATAGTGTGGTCTGACGAAGTCGACGCGTTCGAGGAACCACCGTGCGCCGATAAATACTTATTGTATTCATTTTCCTAGGAAAAACAATTAAAAAGGTACTAAAATACAAGAATCCTACTAAACTTACGAATATTATCATATTAAATCATTGTTTGAAAATATTTCAAAATATTGAAATAAAAAAATAAATATCATGAATATCCTTTAAAAATAGTGAAATAATATTTAAATTCACTAAAATACAATCTATTTTGTTTGTAATTGATAAACACAAAATGATTTTACTTTTAAATATATTCATTAATAGAAACACTAAAAAATAGGCATATATCTATATATCTATTTTTATGATAAAAATGTAAAAATAATTATAATAATTTAAATCAAGATTATTAACCAAAAATATTGTTTTTGCCGTAAAAATAGTAATATTTGTCTATTATCTCACCTCAGGATACTTTTCAGTACCTAAAAATAGCATGTGCTCGCAGAAATGCGCCAATCCCGGTAATTCATCCGGGTCACTTAGGTATCCTAGAATTAAGGAAAAATATCATAATATTAAGGTCGTCGTGGCGTAGTGGCACAAGCGTGCGACCTTGAACACGCTGGTTTTGATTTAGATTACCACTCGAGGAAATCTTTGCTATAGCAACAAGACATAGCGTGGTATGAGTTAACATTAGATAAAAAAAAATAAAACAAATAAAAAAACAAACTTACCAACATTGACGTCCAATGCGGCTGCGGATTTATCAGTAGTTGGATCGCTGACTAGTAGAACTTTGAGACGATTTGCTAACTGAAGGCCTCTATAAAAGTTATATTAGACATTATTCAGCTAATTGTGATAGTTCTACCTATTGATAATGGGATAATATTTAATAAATGTGAAGTTTCTAAAGATTGAACATTTGTTCCACTTTAATGCAAAAACTCCGCTCAGCAGTTTAGATGAAACTTACAGTAATTTAGCCTATAACTTACAGTAATTTTAAGCAAGCCATGCCACATCTAAGTCGCTAGTTATAACTACATACTTCAACATACCTATATTCCCTCTTATCTTCTTGACTCTTCAAAATATCATTGTATCTAGTGACCACCCCTGAAGGCTCAGTGCCACTGACACCTTGTCTCACGTCTGTGGGACTTTGACCTCGGTTCGGTGCCCGTGGGGCACATTGAGTCACTGTCATGCCGGACTGGTGGCGTTTTTGTGTTAGTGTGTAACTGTAATATAAATGATACAGTTATGATTTTGATTATCTATCTGCTGTGTTAAATGAAATGCTATAAGACCATACATTATTAATAGAATTAGGAGTTTTAAGAAAATTTTGATTGGCTTGCTTTTATATTATGAAAAGTTTGTGAGAAAATAAATATTGTAATAGATTTTTTGTTGTTTATTAAAAAGGAAAAAAAAACATACGGTTACTTGCTCATTTTTTATTCAGTTGCATGAATTATTGTGTAATTACTCCCAGGATTTCTAAGGTTTTTACAAAACTTTAAAATTATTCTTAACATATCTATGTACACTTGAATCATTAATTCTAATATAAATATTAAATAAAAAAATAATTAATAAAACTAACTATTAATTACTACTTTCAAGTATTTCTAAGATATTCCCTTAAGTAGATAGAAAGGAATGTACAATACTAATGATTCATCTTAAAAGAAGACTATAAAGAGTGAATAATAGTTGCAAGTGTATAATTAAAAAGTTACTTTATCAATACGGCTAAACGTATGGCTAAGTTTTCAGAACACTTGAAGGGTTTCAAAGAGGCGCGGGTTCAAATCCCTACAATTTTTTATATGTTCCAAAAAAGTATTTTTCTCTCCCAAATTTGGAAAACCACAATAAAAATGTTAAAAATCAATTCTAACCTATTGAAGCTGGTACGATACGTAGGTGAAAAAGTGCGGACGCCGATGTACAATACCCTTCTTGATGCCAGCTTGAAAAATGTTAATTATTTTGCAAATTTAATTCCTTTTCTTGGATTACAATTGGCAGTAAATGCAATAACGATGTTCTATTGTGTACTGTTGTGCAATCTGACAGTGACATTGACAGATGACATAGGTATAGTGCAATTGAATGTCAATAAATTAAACGTAAAGCATTAGATATCGGTATCATAGATAATCTGGTGGAAATATCGATTTAATTTTTTATGATAGTAATGTTTTTTTTTAAAATTATTATTACAAAATAAAATACACCACGGACACTGGTCGCCCTTGCCCTTTTGTGCTTGTTATTTTTTATTTTGTTTTTTTTTAAAAAATCAGCTTCACGCTGTATCCCGCACACAGTAATACCCTGCAGAGGGAACCTAGTATTAAGACACTCCGTTCTCCACTGTCTGCCGAATTTTGAAACTATTTTTGTTTTATGTGCTTTTTAGTTATTTGATATTTTAATTTAATATACTTTTTTTACAATAGCGCCAGTTTTGATAAAGCATCTATACAACTGCAAAAAAATGAATCCTCCATTAATTTTTTTGCAGTTGTAGAGCTGTATTTAAAAGTATTATCACGATTTGTGATGAGTAGACTGAAGGAGTCTCCTAATTAATATTTTTAGGTTTGTTGTTGTCTAATTCCTGTGACAAGTCAATTCAAGTCAATTATATAAAGAATATATGTTTTTGTTTTGTTGTTTACAGAATAATAAAATGAAAAAGTCGTCTTTGTACGATTACAATCACAAAATTAGTACGGAACCCTCGGTGGGCGAGTCCGACCTGAACATAGCCAATCTTCTGCTGCTACATTTTAAGTACACTCAAATAGACACATACTTAAAGTAAAAAGGTTGTATAACTTTACAAAATAAACAAATATCTTCCCACTGTTGAGTAAATACCGATACATATAAAAAGGACTCTATTCATATTTTTTTTCATTCAAACACATTGCTTCATCACGTGTAGAAGTTGATTCCAAATTCCATTATGGTCAAAGTTACAATTATTTTATCATTCCTTGCTATGTTATGTGGTAAGAAGAACTGTAGTACATTGCTTTGTAATTTTTTTTAAATATTTTTTCTACGTATAATGCTATTTATAAGT
>JAEBDU010000038.1:1268871-1304148 GCA_016802625.1 Heliconius numata | reverse complement strand
TGGTCCCGCACGCCGGAGCGCACTCACTGCCGCAGGAGTTGCACATTCTCGCTGCCCAGATGCAGCCTGAACAAATATATAATGAATGTACGAAATATGTGTAATGGAAAGTATAAATTACTAAAAGACCTAGCAGAAAAAAAAACATATAAAAACATCTTTGTATTAGATACTTAAAAAATACAGTCGAATTGATAACCTCCTTTTCTTACAGAAGTCGGTTAAAAAACCGGCTAAGCGCAAGTACTTTTCCGCTCCCATTCGTATTTTTTTTATTATTTTTAGGGTTCCGTACCTTTTAAGAAAAAAGTAACCGTTATAAGGTCTTTGTTGTCCGTCTGTCTGTCTGTCAAGAGGGTTTATCTCAGGAACGTTTGGATATATCGATTTATAATATATAGCTAACTAACTTAGCTAGCTAACAGTTCTTACCAAATAACATAGCAAGGAATGATAAAATAATTGAAACTTTGACCATAGTGGAATTTGGAATCTTCTTTGGAACTTCTATACGTGATCAAGCAATGTGTTTGAATGAAAAAAAATATGGATAGAGTCCCTTTTATATGTATCAGTATTTACTTAACAGTGGATAGATATTTGTTTATTTTGTAAAGTTATACAACCTTTTTACTTGAAGTGTCTATTTGAGTGTACTTAAAATGTAGTAGCTGAAGATCGGTGAAGTTCGAGTCGGAATCGTCCACCGAGGGTTCCGTACCTATTGATTGTATGTCAACGAGAAATACAACTTATAAACATTGACGAGATTACTTTTTCGGGCGCACGCTCTTATTTTGTAGGAATTATGTTTATAACGGGTTCTTTCTGCGATATATATACAATTAACTATTTTTTAACTAATATTTTTCTTTTATTTATACTGTAAGTTCTTACTTCTTGCTTAGTTTTGTAATTCTAGTACCCTATAATTTTTTCTACAATATGGAGCACAACAAAGAATTAAAGATATTTTTTTTGATTGCGTTGATTTAGAACTTATTTTTTTTATAATCTAAGCAACTATAATATGTAGGCTGAATATTTGATAAATATTAATTTCGGTAAGATACTTACATCCAAGAGGTCTTAAAACAATTGTCTTGATAGGCGAACAGACGGATGGTCCACAAAGGGATCCGATAAGTGTGTCGTTTGTTGTTTATGAAGTGTGGAACCTTTAATATAATTTTGGGTGATAAAATCAGTAATAAAATACATCAAAAAAATTTTTATACAGGGTGGAAGAGGCAGCGCTTCTTTAACTGAAACTGCATATAGGGTAAAATATTTCAAACCCAGAATTAAAAAAAATAATCAAGGCACCTCAACGGTTTGGACGTAGGATTTTTTTTTCATTTCGCGATTTTTATCCATACCTGTATTTCGTGTCACGCACACATACGTATGCGACGTTGCCGCTTTGACAGGTAAGTGTGTGCGTGCCTATGTTATACTTTACAAATGGCGTTTTATTTTAAAACGATATTTTTATTATTTAGTTTGTTTGAAAAAAAAACTTTTTCATTTTTCAGAATTATTTTTTTTCCGAATTATTTTAGGTTTTTATAGAGTAGTTAAAACTGTGGTTTCATTTAAAGTGGCGCTGACAATTCCACCCTGTACATATATTTTTTCTGCCTGGTCTGTTGGTCTGTTTGTACGTGCATATGTCCTGAACTACTATAATGTTTTGCTTAAACTCCTTATATTTTATTCAAATTAGTCCTGTAACATGTAGTATTAAAAAAAGTGAAGAATGGAGTATCTTGAAAATAGGTTGTCTATTCTATGCAGGATAAGTGTGAAGAGGGAATGATTCAGTCTGCTCTTGGGTTGCTTAAAATCAACTACTATTTCTTATACATATTTAATTATTTACTTATACAAAATTAAAAAAAAATATTTGGCTATTTATAAGCTTTATTAATGCTTTTAAATTGTAACGTTCAATAAAAACATCGACAGTGTTAGCAAGCTAAAAAAACTAAAGCTATTATCCGCTCAGGAGGCAGTTCTGTTGTGCATATTTTTTCTTATTTCATGAATTGTTATCTAATTTACTTATTAATTGCTAAAATTGGACTATTTACTGATTTTAACATATATTGACCATTTGACCATATGGCCATCTTTCAAATGGTCTTTTCATTTCATCTGTCAAATGATTTTCAGAAAAAAATATTTTAAGAATTTCAATGTAATTTTTAAACCTACCAACGCCGCACTCTTATAGGTATAGACATGAGAAACCTCTAAGACCTGTTTTTATTATTCGCCTGCATAACTCTAAAAAAGGAAAAAGGAAACAAATAAACCAATTTCGTTAAATTTTTATTCCATCCGTTTATACGAAGCTATGGCCATACAATGTTCTCTATCCAGGGCACGTACGCCGCTACCCGGGTGTATATCCCGGGCTCACCTATATACCCGCAGGCCCTGCCGAAGGAGGTAACGCCTACTATTGTGTACATGCAGGTGATTTGCTTGTGCTTTAGCTGAAGGGGGCCCCCGCTGTCACCCTGGAAAATATTATAAAAAATAGAATATAATTTAATATTGTCATAACCGTCACACTTACAACGCACACACGCATTCGGAATATTGAACTATTTTTATTTCGCGGCGTTGAGTTTTGCCACTCAACACATACCATTTGGGATTCAGGCGGAAAACGAGGAAACGGGTGAGAGTTCTGGTTTGCCTATGCTATGTGTGAAAAGACGAGATAGTTACACATAAAACAAGTAAAATATTTACCTGACAAGTGTCTTTGGACATGTTCTTGTCGCCATAACAAATTTGAGTCTTTTCATCGAAACCATTGCGCATTAGCCGCATTGGAGGAAACATGTTGTGGCATTCAGAGGTTGAAAACTTTTCTAGGATGACCTGTAAACAATAAGTTTCATTAATTTATATTTTTTCTTTTAGATAAGCTTAAGAGCTTTTAGTTTTATTTTTAATATGCACAGTAGGGTAGATAAAGAAAAAGTAGTGTTACGACACTTTGTTCGAATCAACGAGACTACCTATATTATAATGAAGGTATAAATACAGTAGTGTAGTAATTGACATACCTTCTGTAATTCATCAGCGTTAGCACCTCTGTTCTGAGTGGCGCCCCACCCGCTGGCAAGCGCCTTGTCGTACACGTTGGGACTGCCTAGGTCTAGGCAGGCTGGTACCGCAAACTGATCGAGGAGCATACTAAAATGGGTAAAAAAAGGAATTAGGTTTTAATATTACAATATGGTGTTTTTGTGTAGACTGTAGACCGCGGCACTGTGGGACCCCCCCCCCCAGTCCCCTTCAATGTTTTCTTTTAGTAAATAATGAATACTTACTCTCTATCAGCTTCCAATAATGCAATATCATTATATCTATGCGGCGGGTAGTACTCCGGGTGTTTGATGATGTTCTTGACTTTATACAATCGTTGGCTGTCTATTGGGTCAGTGCGACGTTGGATGCCGATGCGGGCGTACGCCACCTTGCCTCTGTAACAACAAAAAAATTAAATAAAGAAATAAATAAACTACTTTGTAAAAACATTACATATATAGAGAAAACGTGAAGCTAAAAAAAACACAAATATCTGTTTTAACTAAATTTGAACCTACGACCTCTATTTGTCACCTATAAACCAATTAGCATTAAGTTGTCTAAAGTACATTTACTACGAAAATTCTCTGAATGTTATTATCAATTCATGTTACTCATTTAGTGTTCATACAATTATTGCTCATTTATGTTGGAACTGATAAAATTATGACTAAGCAGGAATCCACATTCAGTATTAAAAAATATATTTTTTTAGCTATCGCTGCCGCTCACACAGCAGGGTTGAAAAATGGACCCAGGGGGCAAAGGGAGGTGACAGCCTGGAAATATAGTGTTAAGACATTCCATTTTCCATTAAGATAAATCTAAAAAATCTTTTTATAGAGATTATATAGACAACAAACAAAATATTATTCTTCACTCTCTGCCCGATTAGTTTGAATTAACGAAAAGTGGAGAAAAGACTCAACACTATGAATATATAAAAACAATATGAATACTTACAGATCCCTGCTCGAAGTACAGTGTCCCGCTGTCAATATAAATTTCTCACTGAGTATGGATCCACCGCAGAGCCATTGTACGGAACTTTCATCTTTCCCATAACCTAAGAGAGCCTGGAATTAAAAAAAGACAAAAATAAGTGATAATTTTAAAAAAACCCACACAAAAGGCCTTTAAAATAAATTATAGTCTTCAAATGGCTGAACAATTTTTTTTGTGTCATGGCTTAGAACAGTCTAGATAGATTAAGCTGTCTTTTAATATAAAAAAACTAAATCAAAATCGGTTCATCCATTTGTGGGCTACGAAACACATACCGCGCTAAATTTATAATGGCCCTGAGTTTTCGTCGGGATCAACAAAAAAAAAACATGACTTTTTTTATAACAATTAAGTTATTAAAATTTTTATAGGAACCATTTTTACCATACGATTGAATTATTTCTCTGCTCTGGTGGACAAAACACGGTGCTGAATTCCGCCACACAACCTTATTTCTTAAAAATTAAAGGTGTGCTCGAAGGAGATTGTTTTAACAGAAGGTTCTCTCTCCCTATCCTGCTTTACGGGATACAGCGTGAAGCTTATTCTTACCATATGAGGAAATTCCGCAGTTGTGGCCGCAACCCCACCCACTATAAGATCGACTGCATTATGCCTACATTTATAGGTCCTAGCCTTCTTTCCGGTAAGAGCTACTCCCCTCTCGCAAGGAAAGACAAACTTTTGCTGGTACTCGATGCATTCTGAAAGAAATAATAATTCTTTTAATTTCACACTAGCATAAGACATAGCTATCTTGCATAAGAGAACGTAGTGTCTTAGCACTCTGCATCGACTAATATTCATGACAACACGGTTAAAGTATACACTTTAATACTAACTAAACTAACTAACTGTTAATACTAACAGTAGGCCTTGAGGCCAGTCAGTGCAGGGGAACGAGCGTGCCGCTATACACCCAACAGGTTATGGGTTCGATTCTCACTCGAGAAAGTGACATATTTAATAATTTCATATCCTCGCACTGGTAACGAGGTAAATCGCGGCGTTGACTTAAGTACTATCTAAGTACAAGATACTCACTATCCCAAGCTTTCTGGCCCGTTTTTGGTGCCGTCATATTAGCGAGTAATGGTTCACATCCGTCTTCGGTGACGGGAACCTTGTCATTCATGACATAGTCGTATACTGGTGGCACATACTCGGTAGTAGACGGGGTGGGCCTGAAAACGAAAACGGTTTATATTGGCCTTCTAAAGTTTAATGAAACTTATTGTGAAATATATTTTTTTTGTTTCAGACAGTATCTGACACATGCCAGGATACACATCCGTTCCCCATGTTTCGCCGAATTCTGGAGGCATTGAGTGTTGAGTGGCGGAACTTGGCCGCGCTTTGTTTCTTTACCAGAACGAGGGAATTAAAATACTAAATATTTAATTGCATTTACACGGAGAGGGAATCGAACACAACACCCTTGCATATATATTCGCATGCTTGTGACGGTCTCATAATCCTCGATATGTGCGAATGATAGAGAGCTACCTACCGTCTAGTACTGGTAGTGGCTACTGGAGGCTGATACGTGGTCGTCTTAACATTGTCCATGCAACATACAATAGGATCTGCTGTTGCGAACGAACATAACTGTAAACAAAGAAATGTTATGATAAAATAAAATGGTCCAAGTAAATATTATATTTTCTATTAAAAAAATTAAACCGACTTCAAATATCTGTTAATTACCCATATCTCAAAGTACCAATATCGAATTTATTTAATTGAAAAAGGAATGAATTTCGATATGATTTTTAGTTCTTGTGTAATTTCTGGACAAACGTACAAACATTCATATTTTTACGAAATTCAGCACACATATTTGGAAGCCTAAATGCGTCACGCTTCGCACCTAGCGGGGTAACATGATCATCAAGAACACTTTGTTGCCCCTTTGTGCGTCTCTCAAGACCATTTTATGTAGAACGACTGAAAATATCATGCAGATATTAATACCAAATACCCAAGTCTATAGTCCCTTGGATAAAAGAAAATGAAGCTTCTCTTTTTGGTTGTGGTTTTCTGATTTATTATAATGTGTTTTTAACTCAACGCCGCGCTTTATCTGATTACCGCCAGTTAACCCAAAACCGTCATTTATAGTGTTAGTTTTAGTTTAGTAAATGTTATAAGTGTAATTTTTTTTAATGGGAACGAGGTTCCTAGGTTCCTTTTGCCTACCCTATAATGCGCGCCGGGACGCGTCTCAGTAATAATCAGTTAGGTTAGATTAATTGACCTCTCAATTGACGAACGACTACCAAACAACATACTCGTACTATATCATGCCACTGCCTCAAATTATATATTATTAAATAAAATTTATATATATATTTTTCTATCAACTTCAAGCTGTACCCCGCACACAGAAGGTACATAGTGTTAACACACTCCGTTCTCTATTTACCGCCGAATTGTGGAGACATTGCGTGTTGAACTGCGGAATTCAACGACGCGCTTTGCTTCGGCACCAGAGTGAAGAAATATAAATTCAATTAAATTCAATAAAAATTTCGTTTCCTCGAGTGGGGATCGAACCCACAACCAGTCGCGTTAATAGTCATACACTTGCGCCCCAGTGCAGCGCAGCGCCACGACTGGCCTCGTTTAATTTATATGATACAATGTAATATATATCTAGAAGCTAAATATATATATGCATGTCCAGGCGGCCATTATAAACTATGTGCTTCACTCAGTAGGTATATAATATACATATATTATGGAACAACATAATTATCATTTGGTTTTTCCATTTTATACCGTCAATATCCTCAAACTTGTTTACGTTATATAAATATACCTAGAAGTGGACTTTTACCTCAAACAATAATATAATTGCGGAGAAAAAGGAGAGTTTTTGACTTCACGCTCTATTTTGTATATAGAAGGGTAAGCTGGGGGAACATAGTGTTAAGACACTCCGACCTCCACTTTCCGCGGAATTCTTGCGGCGTTGCGTGTTGACTGGCGGAACAAAACGCCGCGTAGAAATCGAACCAATAATCGACGTAGTGCCAATGCGCCTTTTTAGCCTCTGCTGCACAGTGACAGAAATAGGAGAGTTAGTACGTTATTTCTACGTTCTCTTCGTTTTGTGACTACGCGGCGTAGTGTTTGATATACCTACAGTTGGGGGAATGATTATATCCATTATATTTACATTATTATTTTTTTGCACTATGAAGATAACTGCGGCGTTGGATTGTGCCGCTCAATATGTAATTGGATTTAAAATAAGTATATTTTTATATAGCAAAGTAGGAAGATGGAACCTAGTGTTAAGACACTTTGTACCGCACATATCGCACAAATTTAGAAACATTGCGTTGTGAGTGGTGGAACTTAACGCCGCATGAAATTGCTTTAATCCCCTGAATGGTCGTCACTCGACTCCATAACCTTTAAGTTACCAATAAGACGCTGTGCCGTTGCGCCACGACGGCCTCGATGGACTTAAGACACTCGATTATCCGCATTCCACCAGAATTCAAAATATTGCGTGTTGTTGCATGGCGGTACTCAACGCTGCTCTTTAAGAGCGGAAAAATTAAATATATTAATTCCTTCAAGTGGGAATCTAATTCGCATTTACCGCATTTACCGTGTTTACAGTCAAACACAATTCTACTGCGTCACTCAGCCTACTAAAAATTACTCAAAAATATACTCATATATATTTTTGCTCATAGTGAGAATCGAACCTAATACCTAATAATAATTCCTATAACGGTGCGCACGATACCAAGTTGACTCACCCGAAGGTCATTGAAGCAAAAAGTCATTTCCTCCGCATCTGGCTAGTAAGGAACGAATATATGAAACGCTTGAAGATAGAAAGAGAAAGATATACATATTTATCGCAAGCACGTACTAATAAATATGCTGTGCAGCCGGCCGTCTGTATAAATACTTTAAGTATGAGTTAGACTTTATATTATTTTATTATTTTATGCCAAGCGCGGAGTTGGGTTCCGCCATATACCGTGAAAATTTAAAAATGGATTTGAATGTACATGCATTCTAATTTCAATTATTTTTGGATTTGCTTATAGTCTAATTTTTGTTTTGTACATGTATAAAATCGACGTTAAATTTGGTATATTTATAATATTTAATATATTAAAGAGAAGAAGAAATATAATATTTATAGCTAATAAGAAATAGTTGAAGAAACCACACTTTTCTACACCACGTGCCGTAAGCTTATCCATGTTACCTGATTGCCAATTTTCTGGCAAGCTTGGTAGTGCTTGATATAAATAAATTTGTTACATTTTCATTGTATTGTAATAATATAACCTCTTTATGAAATTGTATACATCTTATTGTGTAATAATGTCAAATAATTTATTTTTTTATTAAAAACTTAACTAAACAATGTATGTAATGTACAGTAATGTACACATTAACATAAAATGGTGTGAAAACATCGAGTATTTATTCCCTATTCGGGTATAATTAAAATGTTTTTTATATCCCCGATCTTAGGTTCCGTCTCTCTACACTCTGCCTCTGAATAAGCGACTTATCACTACGTTTTCTCTGCATATCTCCTATAATGAGACGCGTGAATATGAGTCAAACAAAATATTTTTTACAATTTATTGGCATAAGCGCACGCGCAGGTAAGAATTAGTCTTTTAGAGGTGATTATACGACAAACCGGTTTTCAGAGTAGCTAAGCAGTTTTTATTTTAACAACACCTGTTATGAAGTCACTGGGAAAACCAATTGTAAAGTATTTGACTCAGAGTCATGTGTAAGCGTTTCAAAGCGTCACTTTATGTTGAGGCAAAGTGGTCCAACTTAGGATTATTTTATATCTCGAGAGTGGCCTCTTTGTTTGGTGACTGGTGAGTTTTATAATTAGATGCGGTCTTTATTCATAGTATTTGTTTGTGTACAGGTATTTGTTTGTTTTAATTATTTTTTTTCACTTCTTGCTGTAACCCGTACATAGCAGGATAGGTCCTGGATAGATTGTAAGAGATAGGTTTCAACACTTGATCCTATCTAAATTTCAACTTTTCACATGCCAGTAGTTTTGGGTCTTAACTCTTATCTTTTAGTCTCTCAGTGAGCAACTGAAGAGTTTTAGTAGATGGAAGGAGATGATTGTTGAGAATAAGTTCGAGATGTAGTAATTTTTTACTCAACGCTAATTTTTATTTTTTTTGTTTAAAATAAGGTACCTATGTACTCTTCCCACCGATTTAAAGATATATATTATATGTATTTTTTTTTCTTTTTATCATATAAGCTTCGCAATCCAATTAGGTCTCTATGACGCTCGGCTAAATCCCGGTTTAGCATTAGAAAATGTTAATTGCTAGAACTATTATAGTGCCATTAAAAGTATCATTTAACAATCGTTATTCGCCTATTAATTATATTACCCCTAATAAATTGATGCCTGATTACCTTAAATGTGTAAAGCGACTTAAGTGTAATGGAAATCGGAGAAAAAAAGTAACGATAAAGTAATCAGAAAGTTGGAATAAGCTGTTGGCATAACGACATTGCCAGAAATTTCACTGCCAAGCAATAGTGTATGAGTATCGTCAGTATTTCATATTAAATCTAATGATGAGAGACTTAGTATTGATTTTGAATAACACAAGATAACACAACACTATAATTGGCTAGTCTGTTAATCTGTCTGTCTATTTTGTGTTAAGTATTATAATATACATATACATATATACAAAACGTCTCTAGTATGTGTGCTGTGGTTATTATCTTATCTAAGTTTCCTTTCGTTCACATATCTAGCACATATACCTATGTATGTAAATAATATAAATTTTATGATAATTTCATTTATACATATATTACTAGTTTTCCCTTCAGCTTTACCTCCTTAGTCATATGCAAATAAATAAGAATTATTTATTAAACTCTCAAGAACTATAAAGTTCCCCTTTTTTTTAAAATTATTATTCATTGTTAATTTGCACGTATTGGCCATAACTTAATAACAAAAAAAAAAGTTCAAACCGTTAGTTCCTCAAATTGGCACCCTTAACCAAACAAACTCTTCAGGTTTATAAAATTAGTATATAAGTACGACCATAGAGGAAATAATGTCGTGCTATATTACTATACTGTTTCTTTCTCTCACTTTCTGTCCTGTAGGCTTATGATTTTCTTATTTGTTTTTTTCTTTTTAGAATTACATTAGTACTTACTTTTGGAGGTCCTCTTTGATTTTTAATATCATCTATTGCTGTTTTACAATTTCTAATATTTGTGCATATGCCCTCCTTATTATTATTATTAATACACGAATCACCTGTAATAAAATAATATCTTTCTTTGAATTGATTGAATACAGCAAGTAGCTTAATTGTTACGGGAATGCCAGTTACTTCAATGCCAATAATAATTAATCAGAGGATGAAACATGGGGATAGTGGGAATATATTTTTGACAACCTTTTTCAGTTTAGTTCAGTTCTTTAATTTTACCATGTTTTTTATTAATCTATCTTTTGATAGTTTTAAATAATTTTGTGACAAAAAGAAAAGCTACCACAGGTTCTTACAATCTAGCATTATAATTAACATACTCGTAGTTAATGAGATTAGTACATTCAAACGAACAAATTCTGCAACTTTTTGTTATTAGTACAGATAATAAATACTTTATATCCTAATTATGATATATAAATGGGATAATTTTGCATGTTATTGCTATCACGTGTAGTTCGAGTGGGTGATTTTATATTTAGATCTCTGATGCATCCATTCCACTTAAGTTCTGTTTGTGAAATACACCACAAGCCCACACCCAATGTTTAATATTGCTTAACCTCTTTATACACACACGTGGCAGTATAGCCGGCTCCTAAGCCGCTATGGGCAACTACCCGCCAAAAGTTTGTTAAATTATCTAAATTTTGTGAGTGAAAAGTGAGGAACGGAGTTTCTTAACCCCAGGTTACCTCTGAATATCTTGCTATATGGGAGACACAGCGTGAAGCTAAAAGGCAAAAAGAATTTACCGCATTTTTCTGGTACGAACTGGTTTTTTACTTCAGCCAATGTAAAATGAAAGGATGGACAAGAAGCAAAAAACTTACTGGTGACTTACTGGCCTATGTGTACAGTGTATTAATATGTGAAGCAAAACTTTTTTGTACCCCTTTTTAAGAAAAATGTGCGAACGCAAGAGTATGAAAATTGGCACACTTATAGCTTGCATAGAGAAATAGTGCATAATGCTATTATATTTTTTAAAATAACACATACAAAATATGTTAATATGTATTTAGAATATACATTTAAACGTAGCGGATTTGAAGCCACACTTCTTGGAAACTATCCAAGCGTTCTGATTAACACATACGTTCTTGTCAATTATCTCTCGCCTAAGTGTGGAAGAACATTTTAAAAATATAAATAAATGATATATTAAATTAATAAAAGAAGTAGGTATGATCCTGTTGTGTTTATGAAGTGACGTACACGTTGCTATGGTAACGCGTATTATTGTATTCGACGTGTCTAAAAAACTAGCTTTCACCTGCGGCTTCGCCTGCGTACGAGTGAAAATAACTAATAGTTGTGTACGATACATTTTTACTGTGACCTCTGACCGTTAGTAGGTACGAATACAATTAGTTACAATTAACCTAATGTGATCATCCAATGTTAAAATATTTTTTTAATTTCATGCATTCGTTCCTGAAATATAATAATAATAATGCAAATTTGCCTGTTTTAAAAAAATAAGTAAGTTCAACACCGTGTCCTTAAATAACTGACATATTCATACTGTAATATTAATAAATAAAATAATATTTTTTTTATAATATACAATAAAAGCTTATACCGCAATTGCAAGAAATATGCGAAAATATAAATAGTACCCTCAAAGCGAGTGCAGTCGTACGCTATAAATAGTTAAACATCTACCTACTACATTCTAAAAACATACACATTTATATAGAATTTATACAGTTGCGGTTAAGGAAAACCGTTATGGTTCAGTGGAAGTATACAAGAGGGGGAGCGGTATCAAATACCATGATGACAAAACTTATATTATATAGAAATAAAAAAATAACAACAAACCTTCATATTGTCCATTCGCTTTTATAAAATAAATACTTAAAATTAAACTCAATGAAAATATTTTTATTGCCATGTTTATTTTTATTATTATTTTCTCTCTTTTTTGCCCTTTTTTTCTGTTTCTAACTTAGCCCTTACACTGCACTCAACACTTTTATATCACAATTACATTATCCAAAGAAAAATGAGTATGGAATCAAGCAAGTCGTTCAAAATAAGCGTCTGTGCCAATGTTGTTACGAATATACACTGAATATTTTCCGCTTGCAACTAGTATATATATAAAGGCAACAGATAAAGTATGAGTTGAAAGCCGCTGTGTCCCAGGGTTGCGCTTGATAGTAAATATAATGGTTGTGGGTTCTATTTCTACTAAGAGTATGAATTTCTCATTTTTCCCGCTCTAGTATCCACTAATCAACATGTATGTAATGTCTACAAAATTAAATACTGTGCGGAGAAAGGAGTTTCTTAACACTAGATCCAAATAGCTTATCCTCCTAGCGTGAACCTATAAAAAAAAAAGTTGACATTTCAGCTATTTTCTTTTACACTTCACGATCTAAAATAAATTCGTTATTTTAGTTCAGCTCTTTAAATATGGCGCTAGGAGCGTGCCTCCGTTGCTTTATAGGGTTGTCAAAGAATGACAGTTAAATAATTATATTTAATATAATAAATTAATTGCATATATTTTTCATATTTAAAAAAAAATATATAATATAGGTCTTCGTGGGACACTGTCTGCTTGTATACGAGAATAGTTATTGATTCGTTTCCTACTTAGGGGAACCATCTATATATATAAAAGGACTTGTCCTCACTGACTGAGGTAAGACGCACGCACAGCCGTAACCGCTGATGGTAGAAACGTGAAATTTGGACAGATGTTTACTTTCGTAATCTGGACATTCACTAAGAAGGGATTTTGAAAAATTTTAACCCTAAAGGGGTGAAATAGGGGTTCAAAGTTTGTATGGAAAAAAAAATTTAATCGGCACCGATTATTATAAAATTTGAAATGTAGATTTTTAAAAGTATTTAATTGAACACGTGTTTCGTCGTTTTCTAGAATTCTCCCCCTAAGGGTGCAAATAAGGGGTTGAAAGTTTGTATAGAATTTTTTTTAAATCGGCACCAATTTTTATAAAATTTTAAATTCAGAGTCTTAAAAGTATTCAATTGAATACATGTTTCATGTTTTTCTAGAATTCTTCCCCTAAGGGTGCAAATAAAGGGTTGAAAGTTTGTATGGAAAAATCTTTAAAACGCCACCGATTATTATAAAATTTTTAATTTAGACTCTTAAAAATATTTAATTGAACATGTGTTTCATGGTTTTCTAGAATTCACCCCCTAAGGGTGCAAATAAGGGGTTGAAAGTTTGTATGGAAAAATCTTTAAATCGCCACCGATTTTTATAAAATTTGAAATTTAGACTCTTAAAAATATTTCATTGAACACATGTTTCGTGGTTTATTAGAATTCACCCCTAATTACGGAAGCGAAGCTGCGCGCGTCCGCTAGTTATATTATAAAAATATAACACCCTTGTTCTGGTAATACAAAGCGCAATAGTTACAATCAACGTCTTTTTTTATTTGATAGAGGGAACCTGGGAACCTAGTGTTAATACTCCCTGTTATTCCCATTAGAACACCTTAGCTTCCCACTTTCGCAGAATTCTGGAGGCTAATAATTAAATATTAAACATTTCAAGGAACTTTTAAATATGTCATATCTTCAAGTGGGAATCGAACCCACAACCAGTCGTGTTTACAGTCACACTCACTCGTCATCGGGCCGTCACGTCACGTCATTATGACGTACCTATACGGCGTCATGATAGATAGTGGAGTCACAATTGAAAATAATAAAACACGTAATAAACTTGTACAGACTTGAATATTCTCGGCACAATTTTCAGTATTAATAAGAAATATTTATTTTTTATCGCATTTATTTATTCCATAATATTGAGGCTGTCGTGGTGTAGTGGCGGCAGTGTAAGCACGGTGGTTGTGGGTTCGATTCATATCTTAGACAACGAATTATTTTAATTCCTTTGCTATGATATAAAGTTCAAGCGCGGCGTTGAGTTCCGCCACTGAACACGCAATATGTCAAAAATTAAACGGATAATAGGAAACGTAGTGTCTAAACAGTAGATTCCTTCTGCTTAACCTGCTACATGCGGGATATAGCGTGAACCCAAAAAAATAAACAAGCATTTCAAAAATATTTCTCACGATGAATCACATGGGAAAATATTTAGAACCTGTGGAAAAATAGTAATGCCGGGATCATGTGTCGCTGTCGAACAGTCAACACAATCTGACTGTAAACGGAACTGTTGTGGGCTCGATTCCCTCTCGGGGGAATGATTATATTTATTTTAATTTCCTCCTTTTGATAGACAAAGCGCGACGTTAAGTTCCACACATAATGTTTCGAAAATTGTCTTACTAATAGATTCCCTTTGACTATCCCACAGAGCCATTAATGCTTATTTTTTTATTATAAAAGGTGGGAAAAGGAAATGGTGAGTTATGTACACCAAGAGGTTAGCAGCGCTGCGACCGTTACAAGAGCCCTACTTTTGATTGCTGATAAGTTTGTTACCCTCAAGATAACCAAGGAGGGTTCAAGGGTTCTTACAGCCTTAGAAAGTAGAGAGTTGATCGCATTGAGTCAAAGCTGTTGCCTTTCTTGTGGATAGGGTGAAAAAAAGCGTTACGGTCACGGTGCGGGCTAACTCGGGAGTACATTTCCTGGCCTAGCAAGTATACTACCGGGACCACTATCAAGAGTTTATATTTAATTTACTTTTATTATTTTTTTAATAATAAAAGAACTGTGGAAAAGTAACTTACTTGTAGTTTCTTCAACCACTCTGTAATATGACGTTCTTTCATTCTTCCCTCGTGTTTACAGCTAGTTAGCTATCCCACTACGTCATTTATTCAAACTACATATATTGCATAATATTACGAATTAGTTTCAGGTTAATTATTTCCAAACATTGCCTCGTCACTTCCATACAAAATATATTAAAACTCCCCGTCATGGTACTGCGGCATAGCACATGAACGTAAACGCAACGGTAACATGTTCGATTTCTAATCAGGAGAATGAATTTATGATATTTCATTGCGCTAATAATAAGACCAGACACGGCGTTGAGTATCATCACTCAACACAGTGTCTTAAAAATTGGATGCTGCGAGGGGAGTCTTAGCACTAAGTTCCTAAGGGAACTACCTACTCTGCTAAATGCAGGATAGGTAAAAGGATTTTAATTGATTCGGTCAAGGCCCAGTTCTAAGAAGTCTAACTGTACGAACAAGGTGTGGGTACAATCCCTGTTAGGGGTGAACATACACTATATTGTAATTTAAAAAAATATTATAATTTTTAAGTTTAGTGCGAAACTGGGGAAGTAAGTATTTTGGTACTATAATCCATCTGTATAAAAAGTATAGACGTGTGTTATTCACTTTATAGCTAGGAAGTTTCTTTAGGAAGATTTTGACATTGTATCATCAAATTATAATTTTCCGCAGCGATGAGTAAGAGAATACACTTTTTTTTTCTATCTATGACAATTCAATATATATTGAGGCCAGTCGTGGCGCAGGGGCAAGCGTGCGACTGTAAGCGCGATAGGTTGTGGGTTCGATTCCCACTCTAGCAAAGGAAATATTTAATATTTTCACTTGAAATATTTAATAATTTCATTAAAATATTTTCTGGTTTTTCTGGTTTATACTTATATTTTCTGGTGTCGACGCAAAATGTGGCGTTCAGTTCCCCCACTCTCCAAAATTCGGCGGAAAACGGGGAAAGGGGCGTCGTAACACTAGGTTCCCTCTGCTTACCCTGTTATGTGCGGGATACAGCGTGAAGCTATTGGGTCCCAACGAAATCGGAGTATTTTAGCACTAAGTTTCCCTCTATCTATTCTACTCTGTACGTGAAACTAAAAAAAAATATGCGGAATTCAACGCCACTTCAACCTGAGTGAAAAAATGTGAAAAAATCATTATCCCGGTGAAGATTAAACCTTCAGATGATACCTGTATATGAGTTAATTAATTACTCAGTAAATGATTCCCCGGACTCATTAGGTATACCGAGTACAGCTTTAAGTACCTACATATAGGAATTATGACGCAAAGCTTTCCGCTTCGTGTTCTTTAACATGTAGATGACAGAGAAAACTTAGTGGCGAGATACTCTGCTCTCCAGTTCCCGTCCGAACTCAAGACGGAGTTTAACGCCGCGATTTCTGTCGCATTGTAAAAAAGTAAATGACAGGTTCTGTTCATTAAAATGTACACGAGCACACTAGTAACCTCGTATGTAAGACCGTAGGTACTCTACAGGTCGACCTAATAAAAAAGCGTTGTAACAGACATGTTCTAGATGTTTAAATTAATTTCTGACTTAAGATTCCCTCTCATCTCAATCTAGTTGCATATATTGAAACTATTCTATAAAACCGCAAGGATTGCCCGTTGCGTTGGTCTTAAGGAAATAACAAAATATATTATTCATATTTAATTATTAATTCTTGTATAGTAGCGTAGTAGGACTGTATGATAGTAAGCGCGTTGGTTGTAGGTTCGATCGGTAAGTTGTGCTTCACGCTGTATGCTACCCGCAAGTAGCAGGGTAAGCAGAGGGAACCTGGAGGTCTAGCGTTAGTATACTCGGTTCCGCATTCTATTCTATTCCTCCGGACGTTGCGTGTTGTATGGCTGAACTAAAAGCATCGTTTTGCTTTGTTTTGCTTAGCTCGTTACCAGAGCAGGGCTATAAAAATATTAAATATTTTATTCCCCAATTGGGAATCAAACTCACAACAGCCGCATCGTGTTGTTTTTTTATTTATTTTTATATTACTAATCCTAAAATTACATGTTAATGGAGGCGAAGCGCAGTTTTAAGTTTCGCCATTCAAATCCACACAATGCCTCGAGAATTCGGCGGAAGGTCGTGAACGTGTCTTAATAGGAACGGAGTGTCTTAACACTAGGTTTTCAGGTCCCTCTGTCCACTCTCCTGCGTGCAGGAGCACGGAGCTATAAAACCAGGTCAATAGGATGGTTATGGATCACGATAACGCAAATCTTCAAGCCAATCGGCTGCCAAAAAGTAATTTTCTTAAATTAAACCTACTTCAAATAAAACTTATTAATTATTCAATACTACTACTGACTTTCTGGACTTTTTCCTAAGTAGTATTTCAAACGTTAAGGATAGTTTTATAGAAATATATAATACATTTTTTAAAACTTTACAATGGGCTTAATATTTACTCAATATTTTTTTATGGTTTTCTTATGGTCTCTAAGGAAATATTATTTTTCCTCGACGTTTATAAAAAAAATTTCCTTGTACACTCACTTTCTTACTTACGGATAAAAATCCCAACATTTTATATATAATTTTCATCTTCATCTTCACCTTATGTATAATCATTAATTGAAGCCTTAATGGCGCAGTGGCACAGATTTTGACTGTAAACGTATGAATTATTTCCATTTTTTTGCTCCAGTAAGAAAACAAAACGCAGCGTAGAGCTCCGCGACTCAACACATGGTGCCTCATTGCTGGGTTTGTCATACATGACATTGCGTGTTAGTTGACAGAAATCATCGCCGCACTTTGTCTTGTTACGAAAGTGGGGAGTGAAAAATAGCTCATTCCCATGAATAGTTTCGGAAAAAAGTGGCTGTAACATACAAACAGGCAGACAGACAAACAGACATGTAGAATCTATAAGGTTTGTTTTTTTTTTACTTTCCGTAACGGAATTTAAAAACAATATTGTTGGCGTTTCCGAAGAATAATTCATATGTGAATATTTTTTCTACGAATTAAAATTTATAGAAATAGAGGTGTGTTGTTTATTTAACTGCTTTATAATATTTGAAAATATTTTACAGGTATCTGTTTTAGAATATTTTAAATATTCTTTTTTAAGAAAAAATATAAGCCAATTTTGCTATTATTCTAACAAATAAATTTTGATTTCCCAAAACTATTACAAGCAATTACACGTATTTTTTTTTATTATTTTCTCGATTTATCCATAGTGGAAATAAAGTGGCAAAATCCTTCGTCTCGTTAACTGGCATCAAGCCATTATAAATCGTTTTTGCCATATTTCTCGTACCTCATTCTCTCATCAAGCCCAAACCATCTAAGCATGTTCTAGTTAATTCACAAAATAAGTCATTCAACTACAAAAGAAATTCGGCAAGGATGTTGTTAAATACAGGAAAATAAACAAAAATAACAATAAACTAATTTTTATTTGGTAAAATATTGCATAAAAATATCTATACATACAAAACCTACAAATATGTTCAAAAAAGGAATAGCACTTTGGAATGTAGCACCAACAAGAGATATTCTAAGAAAGAAGAATGAAAGAATATTATAAGAAGAAAGAAAGAATATTTTTATTACATTTCATGATGAGTGGCGGAATTCAACGCTACCTTTTTTTATTTTGTATAAAAGTGGAAAAATGAAAAAAGTCTATTTCGTCAAGGGTATATCGAACGTACAATTCGTGACGTTGTCTTCAACCACTGCGAAACTATAGCCTCAATAATAATTATGATAGATATTAATATAAGCAAAAAAGCAAAAAATTGAGCAAACGCACAGCTTAAAATAGATTGCATTCGACAATTAATAATTTTAACGCTTTACAGAAAAGTAACAAAAAACAAAATATACTGGAAGATGTAACTATAAAACATATTTTATATTGAATAATAATATTAAGTACATTTACTTAAGTTTCGTACCAAAGAGTTTACTGTTACGGTCAACCAGTCATGGCCGCTCTGAAGTTAGGCTTTTTGAACTTCGTGCAATATTGCTTACAGTTCATCTACAGCTAACTTCAGGGCGGCCATGGCTTGTTCATCGTACTGTACATATTTTATATTGTTCTTAAACAATTTATGGAAGACCATGCTTCGTTTAAAACTAGTTTTAAAAATAGTTATTAGCAGTAAAGTTCGCTTTGACGGTCTGAGAATAAAGAGAGTCAACAAAAAAGTTACAAGGCAAGAGAAAAATAACATTAAGCTTGGAACGGTTAAACTAAAATAATATATTGTCTATAATTTGTAAATCATAATTCACATTTCAATAAGATTTTTATTGGTTTTTTGTTAATTTAATTTGTTTAACAATTCCACTTCAATGTTTGTTATCTCGAAACTTGCACTTTATTTCTCTCGTTCTCTTAATCACAAATAATGACGTCTGCGTATAAAGAAATATAACAATAAAACAGAACAAGAAGTATAAGTATAAAAGTATAAAATTTTATAAAAGTTTTATAAACGATTTAAAAAAAAAATAAAATATTAATGACGACACATTTTCTTATTTTTAATTTCATTCCATTCCATGCATAAAATAATACATTTTTTTTAAAAATCACTCATTGTGAAAAAAAATATTTTCATTACTAACAATTATATAAATAAAATAAAAAGATTTAGATTAATAAAAGAGTACATTA
This sequence comes from Heliconius numata, assembly GCA_016802625.1. Lineage (NCBI taxonomy): Eukaryota > Metazoa > Arthropoda > Insecta > Lepidoptera > Nymphalidae > Heliconius > Heliconius numata. The sequence goes on along the minus strand of JAEBDU010000038.1, from coordinate 1,284,387 downwards.
ATATAAAAAAATATAATGTTACTGATATGAATAATCATCTCAATATGTGATTTAAACGGAAAATGCTTAGTGACACAACCCTCCGTTCCATATCTGTTCTCTGTTTTGTATTTTATTAAAAATACAATGTTGGAGCCCAGGGTAACCTTAATCGATATCCAATGATATCATCATAAATTCTTTACATTATAACTTTTTGAGTCATTTCATCTTTATTCCATAAAATATCACATTTTAAAATATTTTTTTTTTAAAAGAGTCCTTTTTTAGATACCACTAATTTTTACTTACTTACTTACTTACTTTTATTTTTACTACTGCAAGGGAAAAATACGCATGGCCATTTAAAAAGCTTGAATCATGTCAAAAGCCACAAAAATGTCTGCAGCGTCAATGCTATAAGAAGCTACCAACAGCGACGATGGCAGTTCCGCTGAGAAGAACCAAGAATTTGAAGACCAACACGTACATATACCTATAATTATAGTTCAAGTCACAAGGCAGCGGACCATCTGAATCCGGCAGCCGGTTCGAATCCCGTTCAGTTTGTTTTCCAGACTATAGACTCGATCCAGTCCAGGTAATACGCGACCCTCGTATACAGTCCAGGAGAGCCGGTCACGCCGCACCATTTGCCGCTACTGGTGACAGCTGTTATCATGTACATACAACTGACGTAGGGATGTTTGATCTGCGTTGGACCACCACTGTCACCCTGGAAAGAGAAAGTTAGTGACGTAGAACTCAATTTTCAAAGTATATGGACAGTCAAGAGGCAGAATTTAAAGAAAAAATTGTTAAATCTACAATATTGTCATATATTATAGTAAAAAAACGGATATAAATTGTAGTATAAAACGGATTTCCTTGCCATGATGATCAGGAAAGAAAAATAAAAATGTTTTAGCATCGAGGCAAAGAGAACCCAGTAACAAAACACTCTCCACGTTTCACCCAAATTCGAGTCATTACGCGTTGAATGGTGAAACTCAACGTATTTCTTTTTCAAATATAATCATCAATCGAGTAAGAATCGAATCGATAACCATCAGGTTAACAATCAGGCCATAAATGGTCCAATATATTTCAATTTCCTTACCTTACAAGTATCCCGATGCGCATGTTTATCCCCGTAGCATATTTGTGTTTTTTTGTCGTATCCTTGTTTTAAATAACGTTCACTCAACAGCGGCAGAGCTTGTGAGCATTCCGCGTTAGAGAACTTCTCTAAGGTGGTCTGCAAAATTATTATAAAATATTATTACCTAAAATATTGTAGTAAAAGTAAATATTATTTTTATTTTTTATACTTTATATACACTACGATTGGTTGTGTGTTCGATATCCACTGAAGAAAATAAAATATTTAATATTTTTATTACTTCGCTCTGGTAAGGAGGCAAAAATGCGGCGTTTAGTTCCGCCATTGAACATGCAATGGCTCGAATTTAGTGGAAAGTGGGAAACGAAAGTGTCTTAATAGGAACGAAGTGTGTTACCACTAGGTTTCCAGATTCTCTCTACCTACCGGTATGTCCGCAATACGCGAAGCTAAAATATGTCTTTCCTCTCTGCTGCATGTACAGAAACGGGAAAAAGAAGAATTGTCCGTGTTTTCTCCTTCCTATAAGAATGACTATTTGCGTACTACGACTCGTATGCATTTAAAATTTCAAATAATAAAACTATCGTATTTTAAAATAAACAATTAACCTTTTGTAGAATATCCAAAAAGTAATTTTCATTGCGTTTAACGGTACCCCAACCAGTGGCAATGACTTCAAAGTCATTTATACGACTGCCATCATGAAGACAGGCTGGCACAGCATACTGGTGTAGTTTCATACTGAAAGAAACCATATATGAGGTACGTTATCCTATATATTAGCTGCAGGTATCTCTGACCACAGATATCGGGGGTGCACAAGCGTACGACAGTATACGCGACAGGTTGTGGGTTCGATTTTGATATTTTCATTTTCCTCGTTCTGATTACGAGGCAAATGCTTTCAGCTTTCAAATAAAATATTTTCACATTCTTCTGAAAAGATAAAAACGCGGCGATAAGTTACGTAAGGATATGCACCAATTAACATGCAATACATCTAAAAAGTGTCTTTCTTATTGCTAGGTTATCGGTGCTATAAAAAAAATTAAAATGAAAAAAAAAGAAAAGAAACTCACTCTCTATCTGTTTCCAATAAAGCGATGTCATGATACTCCGAAGGTGACTTATAATGTTTGTGTTTGTATACGTTTTTCACTCTGTAAGTATTAAAAGGCGTAATTTCTTCAGATTTATTCAAAATGCCAATCCTCACATAAGTCACGTTTCCACTGAAAAAAAAAACTACATTTTTACCTACGTAGATACGCTTTTTTAGCTTCAGGCTGTATCCCGCACATAGCAGGGTAGGCAGAGGTAACCTGAGAAACTTGTGTTAAAACATTCCGTTCCCATTAAAACACTTCCGTTCCCCACAAGACACATAGCTGGACAGACATAAAGACAGATGGAAAACAAAGTGATCTTTCTTAAAACAAGCCTTTAGGCTACATTCTTGATCTTATATTTACAGAAAGAAGAAAATATAATTATTAATAAATTCATTTCTCCGAGTGGGAATCGAACCCACAACCGTCGCGTTTACAGTCGCAAGCTTGTGGTACTGCACCACGACGGCCTCATTTGTACTGTACTTTTTTTTTGCATTACTTTAAATTATGCTAAATTTTAAAAGCGTATCTGTTCCATTTTTTTCTTACCCAGAAGGAGTATAGGTGCAATGGGCAGCAGTCAATATGAATCTCTCACTTACTATGGAACCGCCGCATTTCCATGTGTCAACGCTTGTGTTGAAACCGAGGAGGGCCTGGAAATTAGTTTTTTTAACATTACGCTATTATTCTGCACTTTAGACTGCGGAGAAGGCAGTGGGAACCTGGGAACCTAGTTTAAGTCACTTCGTTTTCCGACTTTCCGCCGAATTCTCGAGGCATTGCGTGTTGAGTGGCGGAACACAATACCGCGCTTTGCCTCGGTACCAGAGCGAAGAAATTAAAATATTAAATAACTAGTGGGCCCGGACGCGGCTACGCCCACGAAAATATAAGCCTAAATAATTAAAATAAGTTAAAAAATAATAATATGTGGAGATTTATTATTAGAAAAAAATATCTGAGTAACCGAAATGAACAAACAAAAGAAGTAAAAGTAACTAAAGGAAATTCTTAATATTAGAAAAAGTACCTAAAGTTTGCCGTGCGCGCGTACTAAACATTTTTCTATATTAAATAATTATTAATTTTTGCGAACAATATTAAATAAAATCCCAAATGATTAAAATTACGATATTTTAAGTGTACCACATCGGTATAGATAACCGAACTGAGATAAATTAATTAATAATAAGCAGCAAATAATGACATAAAAAATAATAGTAATTCGAAAATATATAAAAAATTACAAAATCATCAGTCATCTGCCCGTTCGCGTCGGTCATACTATACCACTCGTAGGCTAGGTCATTTGGAATCAGTGACATCTTAATTATTTATTAGAATGTTATACAGTAAACTATAATTTCAATCTAGATGAAATGCTAAAAGTGACTATTATATTTATTTTCATAAGGATGAATATCAAATTATAGAAATCATGTAATTTTTGTTAATGTATACAAATCTATATCGGCGCGCGCCATGTATGCATTAAGCAAACTCACTTTGGGTGACGTTTTCTTAAAACAACAAACTTTGCAAGCCGTTGCTTAGCAACGCGTAGCGACGATTGTTATTGACATGGCGGAATAAATTGCATGTCAAATTAATTATTTTAATATATTGATATATGTCGAAAATATTACAAATATGAGAAAAAAAAGTATCCTATGTTCATCCCGAGACCTTCAAGTATCTCTATATGAATATTTTATCACAATTAAATTAGCGGTTTGGCCCTGATTGCGTAAAAGACAGACAGACAGACAGACAGAGTCACTTTCGAATTTATAATATAGATATGGATTATATCACTTTCCGAGTGAGAATTGAACCCACTACGTTTCACGATATCGGAAAATGTAGTATAATGAATAGGAAGTATCTTTGTGGTTGCGGGTTTGATTCTCACGCATCTTCACTCTCTGGTGAATCAAAACTTATACAACGTCTCTAGTTCAGGGGGAAAGAGAACAAAGTGTCTTAGCTCTATATTATTTCTACCTGAGGAAAAACCTTGGAAAATTGAACAATTTTTTAAAAAAGGCCGTAATGTCGTAATACGACAATGTTTTACTGTAAACGTAAAAATTCTAGATTTGATCTTCGATTTCGATTTCGAAATAGGGGTAAAGTTCCGCCACTTAACACGCAAGATATCGCACTTAATTATTTAACTCATACTCTATCCCGCATATAGCTAGCAGAGAAAACCTAGTGTTAAGACACCTCCCACACTCTGCCTAACTTTGGAGACATTGCGTGTGTAGTGGTGGAACTCAACGCCGCACTTTGTCTTAATACCAGTGTGAGGAAACAAATTAATTCATTCCCTTAATCGAACCCACAGCCATGGCGCTTACAGTCGAACGCTGTGCCGCTGCGCCACAACTGCCTCATGTCTTACCATATGAGGGAATTCTCCGTAATATGCATTTTCTCCGCTAATGATCAAACTCTTCGGCTTCCACATGCAGCGGTTCAGCCGTACCATCCCGCCGTTTGGAGTTATACTCTCTCTACACGGATACACATATTTTTCCTGATATTCTAAGCATTCTGAAATATAAAGATATTTTATATATAAATATTTTCTTGATGATTAAAGACTAATCGCACCGTATAATTACGCTCTGAAAGTAGCTCTTAAGGCACTCTTTAACACAAATTGTTTTTTTTAATATGTAGATAATTAAGTGCGACTGTAAAAGCGACTGTTTGTGGGTTCGATCCCCATTCGAGGAAATTAAATATTTATTTAATTTATATTTTCATTTCTTCGTTCTGGTGTCGAGGCAACGCGCGGCGTTGAGTTTCGCCACTCAACACGCAATGCCTCCAGAATTCGGTGGAAAGTGGGGAACGGAGTGTCTTAACACTAGGTTCCCTTTGCCTCACATGCTAAGTGCGGGATAAAGCGTGAAAGATAATACTTACTTCTCACTGAAATCCTTTGCTTCTTAGGTTCAGACACAGTGTGCGGCGGCGGCGGACACTCTCTTGTATCTTCGAATGAATCTTTGAAAACTATCTGCTCTTCTTCTTTCCTTTTGTCATGCCTGTAATAAAATAAAATATAATATAGAAAAAGATCACTTTTTATTATAATATAGAGGCTTTCGACACTTGCTCGCTTTGCTTGCTCACCCTCACTCGCTATAATAAACAGATTGCGGGTTTGATTTATTTCCTAGCTGTGATCCAACATGTAATATCTCAAGATATCAGCGGAAAGTGAGTAACAGAGTGTTTTATCACTCTTTACCCTGCTGTAAACGTGACGTATGCGGAAATGCGGCGTGAGCGTTAGGGTAGGCACTGGAATTTTTCTTTCTGTCTATATTTTCTCTTCATTTGTCACTCGACACGAAGTATCTATAAATCAGGTGGAAATCGGTTTTTAAAAACAAACGTTATTGAAAAGTATTAAAATAATCGTCATAAAACTTTTGACAAAATTCCGCTAACTACAAATTTAAAATATTTTTTTTCCCCATAAAGCATGGTAGTCAAAAGGAACCTGGTATTGAGACCTGTAAGAAACCTATTCTCCACTCCACAGAAGGAACCTGTTCTCCACTCTCCGACCGATTTTCGAGACATTACATTTTGAGTGGTATATCTGAACGCCGACAGGACGACATGTCTATCGAATAAATAAAAAAAGTACTTTCCTAAAAAAAATACCCAAACGAATTTGAATCCGCTATCATCCTGATACAACTCCTTCCTCTATTCGCCTGTAGATACCAAGTCGTCGTTAACTTACTCGTGTCCAGTTAAAATAAATCTTGGTGCGACTTCTGGAATGTATTCTTTGTCTTCACAGCATATTGTTAGAGGGTCAGTTTTCTTCGAACATAGCTGAAAGATAAATGATATTTATATATCTATAACTGACTTCAAATAGGAGGAGGTTCTCAATTCGGTTGGTGCATATAGCAATATAAAGAAATTAACTTGAGGTTATTTAGTGATAAAACACAACATTGAAAAGGCACTACGTGTGCAATGTTTTTTAGTTTACTGATGATAAAGCCAAAAAAACTCTTCAGCTTTATAATATTACGCTCGATTAGGTAAAGATTAGGCATACACTCATAAGTTAAAGCTATAAAACAAGGATAGTTCAGTTACAGTTCACAATGACGTGGACAAAATACCTCTTGCGTCATACCAAGTAGAATATATTACTTGGAAAATCTTATATATATTATATGTACTCAATTTTCCTATACTTAGATTATTTCCTTTGTCACGCTGTATCCCGCACACAGCAGGTTAGGCAGAGGGAACCTAGTGTTAAACATTTTGCAGTAATGGCCACGGGTAGACTGAACTAGTGACTGCACCTGTCTGCCCGTGAGCACGGAGTACTGTAAAGCGTTCAAAACGCCGAGTTTCCAAAAATATTTAATACTAAATATAAATATACGCGGTTAATCCGGTTGAAAAGATTCATTTATAATATACTAGCGACCCGCTCGCGGTTTCACCCGCATGAACTATGTTATTATTAATTTCTGTCTCCATGACTACGTCCTGAAAAATTTGAGACTCCTAGCATTTGTAGTAACGAAGTTTCATACAAACTTTCGACCCCAAAAATAACCCCTTAGAAGTCGAATATTGGAAATTCCCGTCTTAGTGAGCACCTACGTCCTGTAAGTAACTCCTATGCAAAATTTGAGATTCCTAGCACATGTAGTTTTTTGAGATTTCGTGATGAGTGAGTGACCTTTCGATTTTATATATATAGAAGATTATCAAAGACGCTTACCACTAATTTTTTCTTTAGCAAGATATCTTTCAAAGCGAAAGGGCAGTCGAGGATATATTTGCAGGAACCTGGACGATTTTCGTGATCCAAGCATTCATCAGTCGGTCCTGGAAAAGTAAGAAATTACCAGGTGCCATTATTAATGTTACAGAACCCAAAACTATGAATGATTTAAAAAAAATGTCTGTTTGTCTGTGCGTTTGTTACGCTAATCTCTGAAACGGCTTAACCAATTTAAATCCACTATTGGAATCTCGCAAGCTTCCTTTAACTTTAAGTATTTGTTTTATAACAATATTAGATTATATTTATTATTTATAATGATATTAGATTACGAAAGTAATTCAGATGAGAAAATAAATAACCACGTAGTCCAAGCAGGCATAGTCACGCGGAGGTCACGAGTAAATTATATGAGTCTACACTCGAGTGCTTTACTAGGAACCTTTGAAAATTCCACTATTCAGGTCTTGTCTACATCATTTGTCTAGTACGATGATACCATATTTATGCATTACCACCCAAGTTTCTTATAGTTATAAGCCAAGTTTCAAGATGTTACATTTGCGAGAAATGGTTCAATTTCAGTATTTTATAAATGAAATGAACTTACTATTAATATAGCAAATAACCGCTAAAAGCGTGATAGCAGCAAACGAAAGAAATTGTAGGAAATACTTTAACATAGTCTTTTTAGCGCACTTCGCGTATTTTTTGTTGGATGATATGAGATTCTGAAAGAAAAATTATTCAAGTTAAATATAGGAGGTCGTGGGGCTGCAGCGGTAAGCGTGGTGGTTCAGGGTTTGATTTCTACTCGGGAGAATTAATTATTTTCTTTTCCTCGTTCCGTGATGGTAACAAGACAAAGTGCGACTTTGAGTTCCGCCCTTCAAAATACCATTGATTTGAAATCGGGTGAACTTAGTGTCTCACCACTGGGTATGGCCGTGCTAGGTGTGCAATAAGTTGTTTTTTACCCTCTCTCTGTATTTTGAATACAGAAAGATAGGCAGGTGCTAAGACATTCTGTGATTTGTCTTTTTACTAGAACGAAGAAATGAAAACAAATCATTCCCCTGAGTGGGAATCAAATCCACAACTGTCTCTACGCAGAGAAATAATGGAAAAATTACCGCAGACGACTGCAAAGATTGTAAAAATACGCCTTCCTCGTTAACTGGCTGCTTCTTATTTCCCTTTATCCAATTCATTTCGTTCTGTATATTCCTGCGGATGTACCCTGGACTTATGCCGTCTTCATCATTCAAATCTTTAGTCAAGGAGATTTTCTTTGGAGCCATCTGGAAACTATAAAATATTTCATATAATAACTAATCGTCGTCGACAATTTTATTTGTGTGGACTTATTAATATATTAATAGTATTACTTATTAATAAGCTTATTAAAAGTAAAACAAACAAGCTTGGTAAGATACTGTAGTAAGGTTGTTGTAGCATTAGCTTGACACCGATTTCAAAATTATAAAATCTTTGTAAAATTATTTTTACTATTTAGTTCGCTGTTAGAAGTCACTTTTTCTTTTTGTTAAAAAATAATTTATTCTACGATTTTAAGTAATGTTAGACCTTAAAATAAAAGGCTGCTTCTCAAACAAGTACGTAGTGAAGTGAAGTAGGCAGTGGTTGTCCTATGTAAAACTTTAACCTTAATTAGGTATTATTTTTGTGCAAACTAACAATTTGGCATATTGACAAGAATATACTCGAATATACAAAACAAATATTCGAGAGAATTGGTAACCTCTCCCTTTTTTGAACTCGTTTGAAAATGAGAACATCTCTTTTTTGAAGTTGATTAAAAAGGAAATGCAACGATGAGGAATCGCACATATGACACCAATGTTTTTCCTTGTAACTATTACAGTACAATTATAATTTTTACCAAAAAAAAAACTTGTTCAATTTCAACCGGATCCCATAATCGGAACCTAACCAAACTTTCACCATACTGTCCTTGAAGTGTACCCTTTCAAATAAAAAAAGAATAATCGAAATCGATTGGCACGAAATGGAATTACTCTTCCATTTGTCACGCACATACCGAATGCAAAATTAAGACTTATGTGAATCTCCCATAGACATATAATTACCCTCCGTTGCGATGCGCATTCAATAAAACATTCAATAATAAAATTAGTTATTGTTTACTACCATATTATAATTGTAAGTACCTATACAACACAACTAACTATAAAACATATAGGTACAACTAAAAATAAAACTTCTAAAAAACCGGAATAGTTGGTGCCGATGTTACATTATACTTCTTATTGAAACATTCTATACAGCAAGATAATTGTCCTTCATATAGCAAACGGTAAGCGGAGAAACCTGGTGTTAAAACACTCCGTCCCTTACCGCCCAATATAAAAAAATACAATGAAAGCGAAAGAGATTTTTTCAACTAAAATAAATAATAAAATTATTGTTGTAAAATAAATAACGTTAACATTTGTAAAGAATGACGCACACATACACAAACCTCTGAAACCGAGTCGTAGGTATTGGCGGTGAAGTTAACGTGGCTTTTATAGGTTTATTATAAAAAAATAGATTATTGCGTAAAATAGAAAGACCCTTTTTTTTTATATCCCTTTCTCGCTCGGGTCGGGTATATTTTTTGAGAATAAAAAGTGGATTTTTTTGTAGTAGGTGTTTTCGTTATTATTCTCTTTTCATAACTGTCGCACACGTAGTACAGTGTGAATAAAAATAAAGAAAAGCAAATAATAATTCTACGTCTAAACTGTATTTATGTTAAAATATTTTTTTAGGTATGAGTTTGAAATATTTTACCTTATACGCTGCACCCGTAAAAGGGCGCTCCTTCCACCCGGTATAATCGTTGTGTTCAATGAGTTATTTTGGTTTTCCCCCTCTGATAGCAAAGAAACATAGCGGGGCGTTGAGTTCCGCCACTCAACATACAATACCTTAAAAATTGGCTGGAAAGTGGTAAACGAAGTGTCTTAGCACCTCTACCCTACTATATGCGTAAAGCTAGAAAAAAAAACTGATTTTAACGGATGATCTGCATAAAATTACATTCGCATACATTTTATTCAAAACATTCGTTGCGTCATCGTCAAGATACGGAGTTATTTATTAGTTCACCTTATAAGGTCCATTTTGCCCGCACACAGTAGAGTAGGCAGACGAATCCTAGCGCCAAGACACTTCATTCTATGCTTATCGCCCAAACCCCTTGTTTTGTTATAGATACTATTCTTTATTCTAGCTTTATGCTGTATACCGCAGTTAGCAGGTTAGGCAGGAGAATCCTGGGTTCCTAGTGTTAAAATGTCCATTACGGCCCACCATCATTCCGTTCCCCTTTTCGCCGAACTCTGGAAGCATTGTGTGTTGAGAGACAGGACTAAACGCCGCGGTGTGCTTCGTTACCATTAACGACTACCACTAACGACTATTCTACAGCGGCGAAATTAAAAGAATTTATGTGGTGGTATTTATAGTAACGACGACAATAAAAATTAAATAAACAGAGTAAATAATAAGAAAAAAATAACAAAGACATTCGGTATAATATGAAAGAGACCACTGCAAATGTTTCATTCATATAGTTGTGACGTCAGCAGACACGCTGTGACGTCACAATTCATTAATACCAAACTAGTTTCATACAAATATGCGTATTCGAAAACACGTCGTTTAAACCTTTTGACTGATAATAACCTATACAGTACTCGTACTTTGTAAGACAGCGTCAGACTGTGAGATTGTTGTGGGCTGGATTCCCTATTCCCTGTGTTGAGTTGCGCCGGAAAGTGGAGAACGGAAGGATTTGTAAACTTGGTTCCCAAATTCCTTCTGCCTATTTTGTCGTATGCGGGACACAGTGCGAAGCTAGAAACATATATGTATGTACATAGATATTGAATTTCCAACTTAACTATAACTTTAGATTATAAAAAAACAGTTTCACGCTTTTTCCCGCAAAGTAGGGTAGGCGAAGGAAACTTCATTTGTGTTGAGAGGCGGACGTCAAGGCCGCGTTTCGTCTATCAAATTTGTGGCGTTTACTGTCAGATGCATCACTACGTTGCTATTAGTACTTTGAAAATTCATATTTTTTACCATTAGGTAGAGATACGATCCCATTGAGTTTCTTGCCGGCTCTTCTCAGCAGAACTGCCTTCAGAACCGGTGGTAGCTTTTTGTTGACATTTACATTCGACGATTCAAAAATCCTTGTAGTAGTTTATTTGAATCAATAATATTTTGAATTTGAATTGCTAAAGGCAATCAGAGTCCTGGGAATCCCCGCTTTTTTCCACCACATAACTTTACATCACAACCTGTTTTAATTGTTATAAGATAACGTAACATTTCCTCATACCTATCAGTTATTGATAACATTATAAATTATAATGGACTTATTTAATTTATTACTTTTTTTTAGTTTATAGACATTTATTCTCAATAAGAGCTAAGCCACCTACTTGAGAACACATTGTTAATAATTATCGTGAACAAATTTAGCCAATTGAAATTTAAATGTGTTAAATGAGTTAACATTTTTTATATGTGATGGTACTTTATTGTAAAATTGCGCTCCTTCAAAAGTTATCATTTTTTTACCGTAATTGGTCCTTGTTGTGGGCAGCACTAATAAACTAGCTCGGCATCCACGGACAGAGCGTCCACCAACATCTTGTATTTTAGTAAAGCATAAACCCCTAGAGACTTGAGACTCCTAGCATTTGTAGTAACGTAGTTTCATACAAACTTTCAACGCCAAAAACAACCCCTTAGAAGTCGAATATTGCAAATTCCCGTCTTAGCGAGCACTTACGTCCTATAAGTAAATCCTATGCAAAATTTGGGATTTCTAGCACTTGTAGTTTCTGCGATTTCGTGATGAGTGACTGACCTTTCGATTTTATATATATATATAGATAGAAGATATTACTACGTTACGGTTTTATTAAGTATTTGTCGTATATAGATACAGCTGTTATAGACGCACACTTGACGAATTGTCATTATTTTTGTGTTTCATAATTTTTTGTTGTTAATGCTAATCGTGGATAATTAAATATCAGTTTAAAGCATTTGTTTTGAGCTCTTTGTATGTTTGATAATTTAGTTTTGGCGGTACTACCCCTGACCTCGACTAGATACAGCAAATGGGGCTTGACTAGCTAACCGGTATACACCTAAGAATGTTACGTAGTGATCCCAGGAGCGCCGAGAGTTTGATTTAAATGTGCCTTGCAAGACAATGTGCTACCCATAATTATTCCGAGGTATTTTCCACTGGTTTTTTGCTTAATTGGGAGATTATTAATAACGAGCGGTTTGTGTAAAGAAATAGGGTTATTTTTAGCTTTATAAATTATGTAGCATGTTTTGGAGATATTTATGGTTAGAAGAGTGTCTTAACACTAGATTCTCTGTCTACCCTGCCATGGGACGGATACAGCGTGAAGAGCAGCAGACAGAGGGAACCCAGTGTTTAGATACTCCGTTCCCCACTCTCCGCTGATTTTTGTGACAGAACTGAACATCGGGCTTTTACTTTGGTGTCAAAGTGAAGAAAGGAAAACATTAATAAATAATAATTCATTTCTTCGAGTGAGGATCGAACCCGCAACCGTCGCGTTGTGCCACGACCACGCCCCTTAAATTAGACGTTACACATAATGTTAGAGATATTATTTAGTTTTACTAAGAAATTGTAATACAGGTTTGTATTAAGAAGTGTTTTTCTGCACCTACCGACGACACCGGATGTGACTCACACATCACATTGGACAGAGAAGCCTGCGATTGTAAATCGAAACTGCACGAATGTTTTCAGCAGAATAGGCAGTGGGAAACTAGTGCTATGACACTCCATTGTCCACGTAGAGCTCTATTTTTGAGACATTACGGCTTGAGTGGCGAAACTCAGCGTTACCAGGGACAGCAAAGAAAAATTATTAGCTCTCCTAAGTGGCAATCGAACCAGCAACCATACCATTTAAAATTAGACACTGGATCGCTGCACCACGGAGGCCTCAAATAAACATTTATTAAGTAACTAAATTAATACAATTATCAATAAAATTACATTGGAAGTATAAAATGTATAAATTATTATTTATAACTAGCGGCCCGCTCGCGGTTTCACCCGCGTGAACTATGTTATTATTAATTTCTGTCTCCATGACTACGTCCTAGTGACGTCTATGCAAATTTGAGACTCCTAGCATTTGTAGTAACGAAGTTTCATACAAACTTTCGACCCCAAAACAAACCCTTAGAAGTCGAATATTGCAAATTCCCGTCTTAGCGAGCACCTACGTCCTATAAGTAACTCCTATGCAAAATTTGAGATTCCTAGCACATGTAGTATCTGAGATTTCGTGATGAGTGAGTGACCTTTCGATTTTATATATATATAGATTAAATATAGGTATACCTAACACGTAACACTTCCGATATTGAGTGACTGACAGCAACACGCGGACAAAATTACTGGACTTAGAGACTTGAAATTTGGCATGTAAGTAGGTTAAGTCGTCGTAACGCAGGAGCACAAGTGACTGTAAGCGCGACGGTCGCGGGTTCGATTCCCACTCGGGGGAATGAAATATTTAATATTTTAATTTCCTGGTTCTGGTAACGTAGCAAAGTGCAGAGTTGAGTTCCGCTATTCAGCACGCAAAAAAATGAGGTTTAAGAGTGGAGAGGAGCACTCAGAGAGAAATTTTCTAAATTGTTACCGAAAAATTGGAATTTGGACGACTATACTCGTATATATAAAATAATAAATAGAAGTTATGTCGATCTCGTTTGAAATATTAAATGTCGTCGCCGTGCAAGATAACTGCTGATAAGGTTCATGTTATCAGTTTATCAATGAATATAATTTATTGTGCTATATATCTATATATGTAGTATTTCCTAGAGATAAATATATAAACATTTAAAGTAAATATTAAAGAATAACAAACTGTTACTGAAAACGCGACTGGTTGTGGGTTCGATCCCCACTCGAGAAAATTAAATATTTATTTACATTTATAATGCATTTATAATAAAATATTTTTTCCAAAGAAAACGCCAGACTTGTGGTAAGCTTATTCATTTACGACAAGTGTGTGTGTTATCATAAGTATTCGTACGTCGACGGTAGCGTGTGGTTCTCGCACCTCCCTATGCACGCTACCATCGACGTGTGTAATATATTTATAAACCACTCTCAACTCTGAGATCGTACTTGAGATCCCATTTTAACAATCTATGAATGAAAACGGCATCTCAAGATCACTAACAGAGTTTATATCAAATTCAAAATAATCTTTATTCCAATAGATTGTTATAAGCACTTTTGAATCGTCGAATGAACATATAAACAAAACGCTACCACCAGTTCGGAAGGCAGTTCTGCTGAGAAGAGCCGGCAAGAAACTCAACAGTTGCTCTTTTCAAAGTCAATGGTACAATTTATTACATTAGCGGGCAGCTTAAGTTTTATACAAGTAAAGTTTTGAAAAGCCGACGTTACTAACAATCTGCAGTAGTCCATGGGCACGGGTGGACTGAGGTGGCATTATTATATTCTTTCAGCTTCACGTTATATACTCCATACGGTGGAGGCAGAGAACTCAGCGTGAAGATAACGGATTAACTACGAAATACCTCTCTCTCTTTTCACTTTCCGTCTGCGATCGAAATATGCTTGATGAGTGGCGGTACTTAACGCCGTATTTTTACCATACTTTTTTGCCTTGTTACTAGAGCGAGGGTGAATGAAACCGCCACGACGGTCTTTACAAATTGTTATGCGTTATTCAATTTAATTTGAAGAACTTTAGGTATATTATTTTGTTTTACCAAGAAATAATAATAGAGGCTTGTATTGAAAAGTATTTTTCTGAAGTGACCGACAACACCGGATATGACTCACAACGTTATTGGTTAAAGGAACCTGCAATTATTTATTACATTACACACATACTCGTACATAAAAAAACAACAACTTCACGCTCTTCGCGCATAGCAGAATAGATAAAGAGATCTTAGTGGTAAGACACTCCGTTCCCCACTTTCTATTAATTTCTTTAGATATTGTAGGTATCCGATCGCTGTAATACAAACCGGAGCGTTAAGCTCCGTTACTCAAAACGCAATGTTTCCAATTAGAGTAGAAAATGAAGAAGTGGCCATCTTAAAAATAAAAAAAAAAATTCAAAATATTCTTTATTCAAATAAACTATAAAAGCACTTTTGAATCGTCGAATGTACATGTCAACAAAAAGCTACCACCGGTTCGGAAGGCAGTTCTGCTGAGAAGAGCCGGCAAGAAACTCAACAGTTGCTCTTTTCAAAGTCAATGGTATATTTTACTATTACATTAGCTGGCAGCTGTCCTGCCTGACATTCAATAGACATTAATTCCATACATGTTTATCCTCTAAATATTCTTGAACAGTGTAATAAGCTTTACTTGTTAGAATTTTTTTTACAGATATTTTAAATTTTGG
>JAEBDU010000038.1:1149996-1178871 GCA_016802625.1 Heliconius numata | reverse complement strand
ATGAAAATATTAAATATTTTATTTCTTCTAATCCACAATCTGTCGCGTTTAGAGTCGCACTCTTGCTCCGCGACTGGACTAAAAAAAATATAAATAATTTAAATGAATATTTTACAGAACCCCCAAAAATAAAAGTTTTAATGAATACATATTTTAACATCTACGAAAAATAAATAGCGTAAAATGTTGTATCTTAACACTAACTTTTTTTTGCATTATATTTTTTTTCAGTTCTTTGTTAAAACATGAATTTTCAATGTACACCAAATTGTGGCCCTCAATAGCACCTATAGCGGGTGTTTCAACATCTTTATATGATTTACTAACGAATAAACATACTTGGGTGAAAGGTAATTATTATATATTTAATATTAAATAAAAAAAACATGGAAATATTTGTATAGTATTTGAAACTTCAAAAATCGTGATAATCCTACATTATTTTTCCGTTTCAAAATCTATATGTTCGAAGATAGTGGGGAATGGAAGTGTCTTAACACTAGGTTCTCATGTTACCTCTGCTTATCCTGCTATGTGCGAGATACACCGTGAAGCTATTTTTAGAAAACTTACAAAACTTTTAACATAGCAGGATTCCAATCCGCATTATTTATAGGACTGTAAGTTTTAGAATTCCACATAAATGGGTTTAAAAAATAATCAGCTACACGCATAAAGCAGGGTTGGCACAAGTGACCTAGTGTTACGTGTCTCCGTTCCCCACTTTCGAGTCCTTCGAGTGGCGGAACTCGACACCAGACTTTTCAACGGGAGCGAAGAAATGAAACTTAAAACTTCACGTTTCATCCCTAGCGGGGTAGTCATAGAGCACGGAGCGCCAAACGCTACGGTCTCCACATCCCTCTTTTGCTTGACCACTGTTATCAACTTCTTAATACATGCCCTCCAGGAGGTAATCTTGCTTTTTACTGTGTTTTCGAAGGTGAACCGAGCTCTTACCACTCAATTTTCCGTCATAAATCTTCTTTGCCATTCTTTCGTCACTCATTCGTTCGACATGCCCAAACCAGCTGAGTATGTTCTTCTTCATTCTCACCGTAACATCCTCGCTAGTCCCTGCCATTCTGTGTATCTCTTTATTGCGGATTCGATCAGCTAAGCTGACTCCGCTATCCTACAAAGAGATCGCATCTCCACTGCATTCATCTTTCTTTCATTCTTCTTCTGTAATACACACGTTTCGCTGCTACAGCGTCAGTACCAACACTGAAGGCTACGGCGGCATTGGTGTACGGCCAAACGCGCAGCTGTGCTGACGTTTCGCCGTCTCATCAATGCAGCTAAGGCACAGTTAACCCTGTTACCGGCAGCAATACGCCTTTTCATATTCATCTCGTATTTTCCATTTCTACTGAAAATACTTCCCTAATATACCACTTTCATTTGTTCTAATAACTTACCACTTACACTGATCTTGCACTCCATCCTTTCTTCATTTCTTTCAAATACCAGAACCTTTGTCTTCATCATTCATATTTTTATCAAAACAAACTTATTTAAGTATTTATTTTAATTTTCAACATTCATGAGGCCGTCGTGGCGCAGGGTGGCAGGCACAAAGCTGTGGCTGTAACGCGACGGTTGTGGGCTGGATCACCACTCGAGATAATAAATTATTATTTATAATTAGTTTCATTTTTTCTGGTTTTCGAAAGAGAAGCAGTCATTACACTGAATTTCCTCTGCTTTCCCCGCTGTACGTGGACTATTTAAAAAATATATTTTCAACGGTTTTTTTCTGTTTTAGCTGAAAATGAAGATATTTTACTTTGGACTTTATACGATGTTATGCTACAAACACCCTTATATGTCAGAGCAATACATAATGATAGTTACAAAGATATTGTTAGTAAATTATTGAGAAGAATTGAAGAAGGTTCGGTAAGATGTCACTTTTTATGGAGATTATTTGTATTTTATGCTTTGGTTTTTGTATTTAAGATTTTTTGTATTGGTCATGTTATGGTAATAGGCGAATATGTTTGTTAAATAGGGCAGCCTCGAGGCCAAGATTTTGAAGCCACAGCCGTACCGTTTTAACTAATGGTCTAATATTTTTTATTTTCAGACACATTCTTCTTTAGAAAAAATAGTTCATTCTACTTTATTATTCTTAAAATCCGAATACGATATAGCTGATGCCAGTCTGAAATACGGATGGAAGGTTACAGAACAAGTAAGTGATTTTTTATTTTTTGTTTCACGCTGTTTCCCGCATAAAGCAGGTTAGGCAGAGAGAACCTGCAATGAAATTCTTTTTACTGTCATATATCTCTACGCTGTAGTAACAACACACTGCGCGATGTTCCGCAACTCAAGACACATTATTTCGAATATTGAAAGATATGTTTGGAAAACGGATTGTGTTATCGTATACCTATGCGGTATATAGTGTGAAGCTCTCTTTAAAACGAAATTGAACCTGTATTCTCTTAGAAAGTCATACACTACTAACTTGATTTTATTTGATATCCTTATTTATAAACAGTTATAACAGGTTCAATTCCCCTCACACGTAAAATTATAATATTATTTTTTTATTTTCAGGTTGATCCAAACCAAATACAAATAACTAGAACTATAGAACAAGAACATAATGCCTTGTCCCAAGCGTTTAAAGGTGTAGATATAATGACAGAGCTAGTACCTCACTTGAAATCGGGTTAGTGACGAGTTTCTCAGTATTTTAGTGACTTGCCGTTTTTTTAGTTTTACTTTTTTATTACTATTATACTGTATCCAATTAAGGCATCCCATTATTCACTTTTTGTCCAGTTTTTGAGACATTATGTGTTGATAGGCGAAGTCACTTTTATTTTCCCGCTAAGTGCGGTATTAAGTTAAGGTTCTTCACTCCATATATATACTTTTACGCATTCAATTTACAATTACGCAATATAAATCGATACTTTTACCCATCGCTGTTTTAAATCTCAAATTCATCTAAGGTATAACATTTTCATTTGGAATTAAAATATTTACTAGAACAGTCACATACTGTGTGTTACTGCGCCACATACATACATACATACATAGCTTCAAGCTTTACCCCTAGCGGAGTAGTCAGAGAGAACGGAGCGCCAAACGCTACGGTCACTTCATACCTCTTTCGCCTCGTCCACTGTCGTCAACCTCTTCATATATGGCCTCTGGGGGGTCCTTATGCTTTTTACGTGACCTTCCTCCAGTATCTTCGATACTAAGGTCAACCGAGGTCTCCCCTATCTCTCTTACCGCTAATTTTTCCGTCATCGCTCATTCGTTACACCTACATTCTGTTATAATATTATCTATATATATAAAAAGACATGTACCTGACTGACTGGACATCCACTAAGAAGGGATTTTGAAAAATAAAAAAAAAATAGGAGTAAAATAGGGGTTGTAAGTTAGTATGGATTTTTTTTAAATCGCCACCAACTTTTATAAAATTTGAAATTTAGACTTTTAAAAATATTTCATTGAACACCTGTTTCACGGCTTATTAGAATTTACCCCCTAAACTGAAAATAATTTAATAAATATTCGTATAATTCAAGCGGGTGAAGCCGCGACGGTCCGCTGGTAAGATATATTTTATTAAAATTTCACTTCTTGCAAGCAGCCACACAGTGCTTGCAATTTTTCAGGGACAGAATACCCTCTCCCCTACTCGCCCGGTGTCACTGTAAAGGCCAGTAGGGCTAACAGCATTGACCTCACGTTTGAAAAAAAACCTTTTAAAATAGGTATATTAGATTTATTATTTTGGTTTTTATTTTTGTAATTTAGATGAAATTGAAGTGTAAAAATGCTAATTTCAATTTATAAGTACTAATTTAAGTTGAGAAAAAAATTGAGGGTAAAAGGATGAATTTGGAGTGATAAATTTATATTAATAATAATGAAATGTCTTAATGGGAATAGAGTGACCTACCTGCTTTGTGCGGGATACAGCTTGAAGCTAAAAAAAGAGATAATTAATAATATACAGGGTGGAAGAGGCAGCGCTCCTTTAACTGAAACCGCATAAAGGGTAAAATATTTCAAACCCAGAATAAAAAAATTAATCAAGGTACCTCAACAGGTTGGACGTAGGATTTTTTTTTCATTTCACGATTTTTATCCATACCTGTATTTCGTGTGACGCACACATAAGCATACGACGTTGTCGATTTGACAGGTAAGTGCGTGAATGCCTATGTTATACTTTACAAATGGCGTTTTATTTTAAAACGATAATTTTATTATTTATTTTGTTTGAAAAAATAACTTTTTCATTTTGGGAATTATTTTTTTTCTGAATTATATTAGGCTATTATAGAGTAGTTAAAACTGTGGTTTCATTTAAAGTGGTGCTGACAATTCCACCCGGTATAATAAATATAAATAATATAATCTATATATATAAAAGGACTTGTCCTCACTGACTGAGGTAAGACGCACGCACAGCCGTAACCGCTGAGGGTAGAAACGTTAAATTTGGACAGATGTTTACTTTTGTAATCTGGACATCCACTAAGAAGGGATTTTAAAAAATTTTAACCCTAAAGGGGTGAAATAGGGGTTCAAAGTTTGTATGGAATTTTTTTTAAATCGGCACCGATTTTTATAAAATTTGAAATTTAGATTTTTAAAAGTATTTAATTGAACACGTTTTTCATCGTTTTCTAGAATTCTGCCCCTAAGGGTACAAATAAGGGGTTGAAAGTTTGTATAGGTTTTTTTAAAATCGTCACCAATTTTTATAAAATTTGAAATTTAGACTCTTTAACGTATATAGTTAAAGACATATTTCATGGTTTTCTATAATTCACCCCCTAAGGGTGCAAATAAGGGGTTGAAAGTTTGTATGGGAAACTTATTAAATCGCCACCGATTTTTATAAAATTTGATATTTAGACTCTTAAAAATATTTAATGGAACATATGTTTCATGGTTTTCTAGAATTATTATTAAATACGCAAGCGAAGCTGCGCGCGTCCGCTAGTGTGTTATATATTGGGACGTTGTATTCAGTGGTAGCGTGGCCGAGCGGTCTAAGGCGCTGGTTTAAGGCACCAGTCTCTTCGGAGGCGTGGGTTCGAATCCCACCGCTGCCAAATTTTTTATATATATAAATTTTATATTTTTCTTATATTCTTTAAATTTATGTACACTGTTTTAATTAATTTATAAATTATTAAAAGTATTGTATGCTAAAACTGTTATTATAATGATGTATGTAAAATAGATGTAAATAAAAAAATATAAATTAATAAATCTATGAATTCAAATTGCAATTGCCATTGTCGATAGCTCAAAATGAAAAAGTCAAGTTTATCTTCGCAACACCTAAATGTGAAAATATTTTTTTTATAATTGTTGATTTGAAATTGTTTATTGATTTTTTTCTTACTTCGGAAACATAATTTTAGTTTTATAAATTTATTATAAATTATTATTGCATTAAAAAAACCCCATCACAACATGGTAATTGCCATGCCATACATTTTTTTTGTTTTAAATTTCAGAAAAATCCCCTTTACTCGGTTACTCTTTACAAATATGTCAAATTTTCGTGCAACAGTTTCTTTTTATGCGTCGTTACATGCATGCATTGCATTTGGCGCGCATATGCTGTAATGTGGCTGAGATATGTAATGATGGGTGAGTATTTTTGTCCTCTGACACAAAAAAGAGGAGATATTATTATTGGTTTAATATTTTTTATTTAATTTTATATGTAAAAAAACCTTGGAATATCCCTTAAAATATAAATCTCATACAATAATAATTAATTATTGTACGACCATAATTGATAAACCCAATTGGATTCGAACTCGTCGCCTAATATATTAAGCCCTAATAAATATCTTTTCTTATTCCAGAGAAGCCTATATAAGAAACGCAACAGTTTTAACTAGTTTTATGACAAAAAATGGAGAATTCGGTGAAACAATGGCACGAGCAATGAAATATTGTAAAGGATTAATGAAGAATGTTGACTTAGATGTTATATTGAATTTTCTGTGTGAAGTCGCTGTAAGTGTATTACTTATTCCTATAAATTTGCTTGATAGTAAACGCGACGGTTGCGGGTTCGATCCCCAATCGGCACAATCAACTATTTTCAATTTCGCTATTCTGATAACAATACTATATCAAATTCAGGCTGATAGTGGAGAGTAGTAGTAAAGGAGTGTCTCGACACTACTAAATTAAGTCTATTTTGAATTATGCTCTTTCAGTATTTGTTTTTCTTAACAGATGTACCACGCGAAGTGTGGAAAAATAAGTGTTTCAGCGGGTTTAGTGCAAATGGTCCAAATTAAATTATTACAAATATCAGAAGAGAAACCAGACTTAAATGGTATGATATTTTTTTCTCCTTTCTATTGTTTATTGTGTTAAGAAATGTATCTTTATTTGTTTTATTTAAATTATTTCTGAAACACTACGAGGCTATCGTGACATAGTGTTACATTAAGTAAATAAACGCGAAGATTGTGGGTTCAATTCCGATTTGAGGAATGATTATATTAAAAGTTATTAATAGTTTTTATTAAATTTTCATATATTTTTTTATTTCAGTGTCACTCTCAACAGGCAGCTTAATGAGAGCTCAGTTTATGCTCAGACCCGACTCCGGGCTGAGCTTTTTGAGCGCGCTCAATGGAATACAGAGACATTATTTATCTTTTTCCAGTAATTGTAAGTACTTTTTTATATATTTTAGAGTGCCGTAGTCAAGTAAAGAAGGCAAATTTCAATTTATTTGTTTGAATTATATTTTCTCAAAGTGCTTTATATAATAGTTATTATTTGTCCTTAGGATACGTATAAAATCTTTATATTGAACCCTTCTTTAACCACATCATCACTCCATTCCCATTAAAACACCTCCATTTCCCAATTTCCGCCGAATTTTGGAAGCATTGCATGTTGAGTGATGGACCTCAACGCCGCACTTCGCCTCGTTACCTGAGCGAGAATATATTAAATATATCAATACCTCCAGTGGAACTCAAACCCACAACCCCCTGCACCACAACTGGCCTCTATGTGAACTTTTCCGTAACATTGTTGACTCGGGAGTAAAATATTCAAAAGTGTAAAAATGTCCAAAATCAAATTGCGCAGCCATCTCCAATAAAATGAAGGGCAGCCACGACCCGTCGATCGTGCTGTATTTTATCTTATATTAAAGTCGAATAATAAAACTACACAGCTCCTCGTTGGGCACACCGTCGAGTGCTTACACTGTTCGCGTTGCACAATGCCGGTGTTGCGACACTCCGCGCGGTTTGCGGCGCTCGCGGGTTACGCACGTGGCGGCGTGCGGCGGCGACTGCGGCGCCGCGCACCCGCCTCGCAGCGTTGAACGCCGCTGACGCTGCGGCGCTCGCTTTGCACCCCGCTGCCTTGGATCATGCACAGGTTCGTTTGACATTATAGTGTCTTGTTTTTCTTATCACCTTAAATTGCTTCATTTTGTTATAATGTTTCTATCATTTGCTTGGGTAGCTGTTTTATAACACTTTCTGATGTAAGATTTAGTTTTCAATGTAATGTAATTAGTCTTGTCAATACATAATAACCGAATACATAAAAATACTTTTTCTCCCATTACACAGTAGGCAAAAAATATATTTTGCTTTTGATTTTTGCTTTCATCTTCAAAAAAAATATATAATTAAATAAACCCGCGAAAAAAAACTGAAGTCATAATCAGACAGTCGCAGTTCGTAAGCCTCATACTATTAATTAAAACATTTACAGGTAACAATCGAGAACGTTTTAAAATACGTCCTCGGCATCCGACCAAGCACGGACACAACATACAAAAACACACTGAAACACGACCATTACACACCAAAACACACAAATTTGGAGACGATGAGAGACTCCATGATGAAGAACAACCAGACGAGTCCTTCTTTCCCATGTGTAACGGTACCCAGGTTCAAATCCCCAGAGTTTTTAGATCATATGCAATGTATATGCCACTCTTGTAATCCGCCATGTTTGATTTTAACTTGCTTCACGTTTTACTTAGAATCTTCTATGTATTATAGAGCTAAAGAGATTGATATTGCTAAGACTTACCTTAGCGGTACACTTAATATGTTTGAGGAAACTGAAATTAGATTAAATAATATAATTAAAGAGTCCAAAGTTGATGATTCAGTTAGAAATGTATTGAAAAGTTATTACGTGAGAGAATTTAGAGAGATTTTCATAGAATTTTTGCTTGAATACGCTAGTTTTGAATTGTCACAAGGCGAATTTGAAAAGGCCGATGAATTTATTATAAAAATACACGAAATAATACCAGAAGGTGATACAATTGATGATTATTTAAAGAACGATATACTTAATATAATGGTTACATCAGCGAGAATGCGTAACGCAAAGAAATTTGAAGAGACTGGCTTAGAAATCGAAATGGAAAATCTAAAATTAACACCGACTAACGAAACAGAAATACCGAAAACCCCAGAAACCAAATATTTACCGAAAATAGAAACCTTGAAAATAGTCAAAGACGAAGAGATACTGAAAAAACGTAAAGTGATCAAATTGAACTTAGACGAAGCGAGCTCCGAGGAAACTGAGAAACCGGTCAACCCTACAAAACCAAAATTCAAAATACCGGTGCCGGTGACAACTAAGCCGGTCTTAGAAACTATCACGCCGAGGAGAACTAGGTCGAAACCAGACATAAGTATACAAAAACCATCGCCTGAAGAACTAGATTTCAATATTTTCACACCAAATACGGAAAAATCTGTATTTTTAACTCCCTGTCAGAACACTCCCGCTGAACAATTCTTCACACCAATGACGTCACTGAAAACATATTCAAAACGAATTGTAAAAAATCTCGAATCGGAATTCTTAACTCCAAAGCTAGAAAAGGAGAATAAAACCAAGAAAACAAGTAAAGTGAAAAGTGTCTCCCTCAAAACCCCAAAAGACAAAAGGTCTTTAATAAGGAGCACTAGTCCGGGAAAGTTGGTTGAGGAGAAACCTGTCTCTAGACCGAGACGAATTAGACAACCGGTTTTAGAAGATAAATAGCGTTTATAGATACTAAATAACTTGTCTGGGAACATTATGAATTAGAATAAATAACCGTGATTAGATATTACTTAAATTCAGAAAAGAAAAGAAACCGATTTTAAAGTTGACGAATTAGAGAAACGGTTTTTCAACAATAATAATAATTAATAAAAATGTGAGGAAAAACCATTTTCGAAACCTAGACAACCAGTTTTAGATGATAAATACCCATTTAAATTTAAAAAAAATAGTATTTTAATAAATGTCAAATTTCAAGTTTTTTATTATTTCCTTCCTTTTTGGTTTATAAACGATTGCTTATAATAAAACTAAAATAATTTTATTCGAATACCAAAAATAATTTAGATAAGAAAAAAATACATTCAAATTATTCTCATTTCCTCGCCCTGTTAGGTCATAGCGTGGTGTAGGGTTATGCCATATGAACATTGCAATGTCGAATTCTAGCGAAAATTTTAAAAATGTGTGCCAAGCACTAGAATCCCCTCTTCCATGAGATTCATTGAAAATTAAAGTTTCACGCTCTGGTAAAACATAGCGCGGCATTAAGTTACGTTTCACAATTACGTGGAAAGAATCACATACAAACACTCAATATTGATATAAACGTATATTTTCAATAACTATACTATATAAATATAATATATACTTCACACTTCTATTCTACACAAAGTGTAAGATAATAAATAATATAAATTATTACAACAGAGATTACGTTTTTACTTTTAAACTATTTACTTATTACAAATCCACTTGTTAAATTAAAAAAAAAACTACATTACTATAAGTTTATATTTGTAATATTTTCAAGTAACATTTATATTTGAACTTACAATTATATACCAATCTGATATCTATAAATATTAAATAGTATCAGCATTTGATCGCATGCCATAAAGCTAAAGCTTTAAACAATGAAGTCAACCTTGTTGAAGTGACATTTTGTCATTATTATAGATAGTAAAAAGTAATGACAACAGATAAAATTATTTTCCTTTTAAAAGAAAATAAAACAAGTGGATTTTTCAATAATATATTTAAATAATCACTTAATTTCTAGTTCTACATTATTTAATTACAGTACACATAATCTAGCTCTTCTTTCTATTTGGGGGCATTAATAAAAACATTTTCTAAGACATGAAGATTAAAAAAAAATCGTCACTATAACAAAAAAAAACGAAGTGTATTTCCACTAGGTTCTGCCTGCTTTATATATAAAAAATAAGGTTAAAAAATCTAATAAAATCTGTTTACTATACGGTACGTTCGCCGAGTTGTGGCCGCTATAGCTGTAGATGCTGAGTAAATTAATATAGAACTTTTTTTACTCTGACTTTTTTCATGTCGAGTGAACAATGTAGGCTTCGGGGTGGCCACGACTAGTAGACTGTACTATTTACATATATATCTGTGACGTCATCAGCATAGTAAACGACAGCACATACGTTATTTCTGTTAATTGTACAATCTATATATTAAAAAACACCTAACTTTAAGCCTAATATAATAATATTCAAATGTTATTTATCTATCTACTTATATAAGAATACAATTTTTTTGTTGTTCTATATTCTAACTAACACTATTTTATAATCTGTCATAAATATCATTACAACGTACATAGATAAATTATTATTAATTACTTTATATTATTTTACGGGTATAATTCTAGTGTTTGTTCACAAAAGTATTTAGTAAAAAATAAAATTAATAGTAATAAATTAATATTTAATTTTATTTAGTTTATAGGTAAATAATTACTAATATTATTAAGTATATAGGTTCAATTTCGTTAGACGTGTCTGTGCATATTGCGTATCGTGTACTCTGTGGCATTGTGGCTCCTAAATGATTTTTGATGTTTTTTTGTTTGAAAAATGACTCAATCAAGAATGATTTTAGCAATGGTTCAAGAAAATATATTCAGCCATTTAAAGCTTTATGTATAGGGGATTTTTAATTATCAATCAATATTAATTTTGCATTATAACGAAATCTTTAGTTAAATTACAGATACCATTGCGGTAGCTTTAAACCACAACTCAAGATACTGCTCAGTTAATTCAATTATCTCGTTGTGGTGAGACAAAAGGCGGCGCTAGGTTCCGCCGCAAAATAAAAAATTGAGAAACTAAACCAAAATATACAAGTCTAACCAAAATTATAGTTATTAAGTCTTTTATATTTAAGCATTAATTATTTCAATGTAGGGACATGGACTCTAATGAAAGGCCTCGTCTACGAATTTTAAGTCGCACAGCGCGCCATGGTGCGGGCTATGCTCGGTGTATCTCTAAAGGATGGAATCCGAAGTAAGGAAATCCAGTTATCTACATTCTACTACACTCAAAGATTTGGTAAGCTGAACGGGCAATGGGCGGGACACATTTGTCGTAGAGCCGACGGGCGCCGGGATAGACTTGTCTTAGAGTGGCGACTCCCTGCCAGTTCGATCGACCACCTAAATAAAGAAGTTGGCAGGGAGTGTATGGTGTACGAGGAGCTGAAGATCGAGTGTGGTGGCGAGAATTGGGAAAGGCCTATGTCCAACAGTGGATGATCGATAGCTGTCGATGATGATGATGATGAAACATTTTAAAGTAGCGGGATTAGATTACCCTACGTAGCTTCATAAGGTCAGGGCACTTGAACAGTTAATAAGAAACTCATGTTCGAGTCCCGCTACCGTCTATTTTATGTGTTTTGAAATAATTTTCTACAAATAGTATATTGTTAATTTATACCACTTTTATTATGAATGTACCATACCACTTGTTTGGTGCAATGACGTATTTGGACTTTTTTGTAATTTAGAATTTTGAAGGAGATAATCTAATTATGTAGTCTTTCTTTCTAAATGTCTACTTCTTTTTACAAAAAACTGCAATTATGTCATTACAGCACCAAATGAGAGTGAGTATGTGGTTATATAAAAAAAACTTAAATATATTTACTTATTTCTCATATAAAATACTTAATCAGTACAAACTCTGAGTTACATAATAAACAATCATTTTTCATATAGACAAAGATATAGATAGATGGATGAAGGTGGCCCAAAAGAAGGGGTATATTTTAGTGGTAAATACGGTATATATGTTCATTCTTATGCTCTTTGTAATTGTAAAACCACTTAACCGATTTTCATAAATGATACTTGGATTTTCGTAAATTTGCGCTTGCCCACCAAAACGCGAAATAACTCAACAGCCCATAATCAAAGCGGGCAAAGTCTAAAAATATTATAATCTGGCTATAATATAACAATAAGTTATGGCGGGCGAAGCCTTGGAGGGGTCGTTTGCACTAGCATAATCATATTACCTTCATCCATCGATTTCTTCATAAAAAATATATAACAATAAAAAAAAACACTCACTTATAAAAGTCAAGTATTACCACTATAACACTAACCACAGTACACTTACATTTCGAAGTTTAAAAAAAAACACCATGAGGGAAAGATGTAAATTGGTGAAACTTTGCATTTTGATTAGTGTATTTGTATAATGATGTTTCAAGTTCCAACGATGTTCCAACTAAGTGGATGTTGTAAGTGTAAATCTGTGAAAACAAAAAAAATATTAGTTCAAATTATTTAAAAGGTAATATCATTAAATATATTCTACATATATAAACAAGTTATTTCAAGTGATTTTTTAAAAATTTTATGCAGTATCCCGCTTATAGGCAGAGGGACGGCCTACAGATGCAGGCAGGTATACAGACCCGTGGAGTGTGGTGGTCGCGCGCTCAGTGACGCGCGGCCCCCGCCGCCAGGTCCACGCATAGGACGGCGGCGGGGGCGGCGCGCCCTCAGCTGCGCCGGTGGCGCCCACCGCGGCGGCGACGCTCGCGGCGCGTCTGGAATAGATGTCATATATAACTTTCAAATGCTAAGAGTATTAAATACAAGTGTTGTTAAGACAATGGCTGCCACACACACTAGAGATGGGCGTTATCGTTTTTTTCCGTTAACGGTTATGAAACCGATATATGGTTTTCGTATCGATATCAAAAACGGTTTTCAGATATCATTTTTTTTCGAATTGTCAATAAACGCAAAATCATAATTATAACATTATAATATCATAATAAATATATGTAATTAGTATTACATATAAATAAAAACTATAATCAAATGTAAAAAAAACGATATTTAGTAATTAAATTGAAATAATATTAAAATACAAAATCATATCCAAATTTCAACTTTATTCATTTATTTAAAAGTTCGATTTCATAACGACGAAATAATAACTTGTAGATGTAATGTAAGAAAACCGCCGAAACATGAATCTGTTAGTTAGTTAGTTATCGGGTATTCGCTTCATTTCTTTTACACCCGTGAAGAATATACGGATAGAAAGAGAGGTAGCGAATATCAGTTATCAGATATTCGCCTTATCTCATTTCCGCCCGTTCGGAATAAGTTACTTAGAAAGAGAGGAAGTTAGTTTTAATATAAAACCGTTTCGTTCAAAAGTTTTGCGTTATTACGGTTTTGTTCAGATCACAGCTATGTTGAGTTTTAAGTTTCTGTAAAAACGGTTTTCTGAAAACATATATCGATACGTTATGTTTTCCTTAACATATCGGTTTTAAGTTACGTTTTGATATATCAAACTCATCCCTAACACACACTGTCCAATCGTAAACATATTTATTGGCGGGGAATGTCATCAGCAGGAAAAAATAAAATTAATCAGTCCTTGTACAAGAGTTTCACTATAAATCATCAGTTAAACCACGTCTAAGTATAAACGCGATGGTTGTAGGTTCAGTTAATTCACAGTCAATGTCTATATTTCAATAATTTTCACGTGATCGTCTTATTTGCCAAGACGCGGTGTTAAATTTCGCTAACCAATAGGCAATAATTAGCAAACTGGACAAAACGTGAGGAACTCGATGCTTATTCTCTCCTTCCTTCCTCCATCATCAATATTGTGTATTTGAAGATCAAATAAAGTTAACCAAGGTCATATAAGATTTACTCACAGTGCCTCCCTCGCCTTCAGCCCATCGTTCGTAGGCGCGTTCACGTTTCAACCACTCCTGGTACTTGTACCACCATTCCTCCCATTTCACGTAATCGCCAAGGGTTAAACCTGCAATTAACAAAATTATAAATATATAAGGCCAGGCCAGGGATACAAATGTGAGACTGAAGGGTGTGTCTTAACATTAGGTTCTGTTGAAAAGAGTTGGCAAAAAAATCAATGCCATTTTTTAATATAAAGGTTACAATACAATTTTATTGAATGTACCTACTACCTCAAAAATAATAAAAAATCAGTGTAAATGTATACAAACCTCTCAAATACCCCCTCTTCTTGTAATAATCATATCGCACTCTCACATCATCCCACGATGGCAGCCCTCCCGGTGCCACGGCCAGCAGTTCCTCCGGATAACTGCCCACAGGGGCAGGATCTAGGCCACTGGAAAAGATAATAACAAATATAAATAATAATAATAAATTAATTGTTTCTCTAAAAGCAACAGTTGTGGGTTCCCAATCGGGAAAATTGCAGGATTCGAATTTTCATTTCCTTGCTCAGGTACAGGACAAAGCACGGTATTAAGTTCCGCCACTTTCATAAAGTAACCCGCAGTCCTCTATAATAATATCACATTAAGACTGTCTACAATGATGAAAATTATGATTTTTCAGTAGGAAAGAGATACTCACGGGTAATCCCCAGTCCTGGCGAGCGGGTCCAGGGGGTCCCCCGCCTCTCTTGCGGCTTCGCCTGCCTCGTCTCTCTCTATGTGTACGTGGAGGGCGCTGTCTCTACGAGTTATACGCATGTTCTCTAATCGGGCACACCTGGCGGCCGACCATTGCGCCATTTTACCAAAACGTTCAGAGAGAGTCAGTCTGGAAGAGAGTAAATCAATATATATATATATATAATTATCTAAAGTGTAATTAAAAATATACATGTCTCCCTGATGTATATGTAGATAAACTTATATCCAAATGTACAAAAACGATTTTGATTAAATTGAAATATACCTCACTTAAATTATAATGGATCATCTTGATATGACCTTCATGAAATTAAGCACACATGCTTGGGAACGTAATTAGATCATACTCAAATATTATCTAATTCCAACAATACCACATACAAATGTGCCATACTGGTTATACCCTTTTTTTTAAACCGGCAAAATAAAAAATACATCCCTTGCACTTTATGATTGGGGTGCAGGGAGAACACAGGGTGCAACGCATCACACATAGGGTACATCATAATAATCTAGGGGAACATTTCACCACTCAAGTGGTACCTGCTGCTATTTCAGGGGTAACTTTCACTACCAGGAGATTACCTCCCGCTCTTCTGGGAGTACATTCCAATGTCCAGGAGTACATCACACTCCAGGGGTGCATCCCATAAATCCGGGTGTACAATCCACAGCCCAAAGGGTACAGGCTAGGACAGCTGTATACATACCTCTGCGGCTGAACCTCCTCGCTGGCGTCGCTGCTCTCCTCGCTGTCACTGTCGGCGAGCGCGGCGGCGATGGCGGCGGGGGAAACGCCGCGCGGGGGGCGCGAGCGGGGCCGGCGACGTTCTCCCTCGCGTTTTATTTGGGCGGCCGGTATGGGGGGTACGGGACGGACCGCTAGCTGGGAGCGCTGCCATTCTAATACCTGGGGGGTACAAATTATTATTAATGGAGGGTTAATTTTGTAGTGGAGATTATCATCCAGATACAGTATTGTCCTACTACCAAGCAATTACATTCATATGAATAAGCGCCAAATAATATAATTCGTCTAATATAATACTAAACTAAAGCAAAAATTTAATTTTATTCACATTTTATTGGATATCATGTATTTCTGATAGATACATAATTATATTCTATTTCTAGAGACAAAGCCTGTCAAGGTGATAACCTCCTATTATTGAAGTCTGCAGTAACCAAAAACAGAGTCATATACCATAGGTGGTTAAAACGTAACCTACATACCTTCTCCTCCCTACTCCTCTTGCTGCTCTCTCTCGCTTTCAGTAGTTCTCTAGTAGGCTGTACGGCGCGGGCCGCCGTGGGTGGAGGGGGGCGTTTACCGCTAGGGGGTGATGGAGACACTCTACTACTGTGGGGCAAAAAAGTGGGTAAAATTACTATTATTTTGTAGATATTTGTTATTGTTTTGTATTATAAGAAAACCAAATATATATTTTATTTATTTACTAAAGATTGTTTGTAGAATTTACTCGAAGCAACAAGATAACTTAAGAATACATTTAAAACTTTCCTACGTTTTTCGTATTATTTTTGTGTGCAACCATGTATCATCAATGTATTACTAACAAATAATTACAAAATTATTTTTTATAAATATGTATCTCACCCAGGCTTAACACTCTTAGAGGCAGTCTTCTTATTTTTAGCAGAGCACACTGAACAGGATTCATCGGAACAACTGCTAGCTGATGAACCAGATGGTGAAGACTAAAAAGAACATGTAAATTAAACTTAATTTCTTATAAAATTTAAGTTTCATTACAGTACGATCGACGAATCGTGGCCGCCTTGAAGATATAGATGACTGCTCAGAGACAACCTAATTTTCGAGACATTGCGTGTTGCGGACCTCAACGCTGCACTTTTTCTTGTTACCAGAGCAAGGAAAAGAAAATATTGCATTCCCCTTTGGCGGGATAGAGCCCACCACCGCCACATTTATAGTTAAATGCTGTACTGCTGCCAGGAGGGACTCAATAATAATTTTCTTTATACAAATACAAAAGTAAAAACCTTACCTTTCTAGGATCCGGCGGGCTAGGTGGCCTTGCTCCACGAGGCGGTGGCGGAGGCCTAGTGCGCCGAGGCCTGGGACTAGGGCTCAAACGTCTACGGACGCTGCGGGCTGGACTACGTCTGAAAGTGGAATAATTTATTAAAATGCAAATCTGCATAATGTAATGCGCCGCTTAACGACGGTTTGTGGCTTTCATTCCCACCTGGGAGTATAAATTATTTATTATTTTCATTTCCTAGCTCTGATAACAAAGCAAAGCGCAGCGTTGAGTTTCGCCACTCGACATGCAATGTCTCGAAAACTGTTTCCGAACTTTGTTTTGGAATCTTGCTATACAGAAGTAGGATACAGCTTGAAGTTAATAAAAACAATCACCTAAGAGGACTCCGCCTAGGACTCCTTCTAGGGCTTCGCCTAGGGCTCCTTGTTCTAGATTTGCGTGGCGACCGGCGTGTCACCGGGGATCTCGATCTACGACCTATTGATCTGGATCTACGTATAGATCTCGATCTGCGGGCTGGTGGGGGTGATCTGAAACGAAAATGGGAATTTATTATCTGTGCCTTTGAGAGCGGCGCTAAGTACCGCTAATCAATAGGTAATGTTTCGCTTTTGCCAAGAGAAGAACGGAGTGTTTGTACACTTGGTTCTCTCTGCCTAGCCGGCTATGTGCTGGATAAAGCATGAAACTGTCACTTTGTTAAAACACAACTTCTTTAATTCTTTTTAATTATTAAGAGATGTACACAAACAAAATAAATAAATTAAAATCAGCTTCACGCTAGTGTTAAGACACTCCATTCTGCCGAATTTTTTAAGGCATTGCGTGTGGAGTGGCAGAACTCAACGCCGCGCTTTGCCTCGACACCAGAGCGAAGAAATGAAAATATAAACGTAAATAAATATTTCACTTCCTCGAGTGGGGATCGAATCCACAACCGTCACACCCTTGTGCCGCTGCGCCACGACGGCCTCACGGCGACAAACAAAATAGATTACATAAACATGTTGTATAATGTCACAGACACATTTTGTCATGCCATGTCACTATAAACAGTTGTCATGCCATTTAAAGAGTGCATTGATCATTGAAAAGTATCTAATATAAGTATAACTTATTTGGAGAATATAGATAAGAATACTAAGAGAGTATGTCATAAAAATCCTACTAATGAATAGGAAAAACGAGTATTTCCTGTTTCACAATCAATTATCCATATCATACTGTGGTCGACGAGTTGTGGGCACCCTAAATTCAAATATTTTTATTCAAAATAAAAAGTTACAAGTTTCATTTTTTGGACGTCAAATAATTTACCACCAGTTCACTAGTGCCTCAGACCTGAGAAAAACCGGCGCAAGAAACTCAGCAGGCCTTAATTTTAAAAGTTAGATTTCCTGAATGTTTGCCCATTGTTCATTAGGGAAGACAATAAGCCATCTACAGCTGACTTCAGAGGGATTACAACTCATCGACCATACTGTTCCTATGTATTCCAGGATTTACCTAGACCTCCGGGGTGAACGGGAGCGTCTCGGCGATACCGAGTCGGTACCGTCCAAGTACATCTGTTTGTACCCTGTGTGCCGCCACCTACAATGCAAAATAAAAAAATCGATAATTGCCACTTTCTTTTAAAAAAAATCTATTTTGACTAATGGACATCAAGAAAAGATTCAAAACTATGTATAGACTCCTTTTGGGCAATTTCATTATATAATTGTATAAAAAACATTAAAACTTATTTATTATCTATGCAAATTTCGAATTTATTCGGGCAATAGATAAATAAATGTAATAAATGAAAAATAAAAAGCATTGAATCAATTAAATGTATAAACATAAATTATTACCGTGCACACAGAATACAAATCAGATATATTTTTTATATTATATACAGATAAGACATTCACAAAAGCAATAAGAACACATGTAGATTCTTATTTTATTAATATTTTTAATTTTCCCCAAAAAGAGGGATACAGTACGATCGACAAGTCGTGGCCGTCCTGAAGTTGTACACTCGGGAACAAGAAAAATACCACGACTCTTCGATCGTAATGTCGGAATAGAGAATCTAAGGTAACTATACTATATTCTTTATTTATGTTCTCCACTTTATTATATTAATATTATATCATATATACCCAGGCCATCGTGGAGCAGCTCTGGAAGCGCGACTGTAAACGTGACAGTTGTGGGTTTGATTCCCACTCAAGAAAATGAAATATTTAATATTTACATTTTTTCGATCTGGCTCCGAGGCAAAGCGTGGCTTTGAGCTGCGTCGTTCATCACGCTGTCTCCAGAATTCGACGGCAAGTGGCCAACATAGTGCATTAACACAAGGTTCCTTCTGCTTACCTTGCTATATGCAAGATACAGGCTAAAGTTAAAAAACAAATAATACAATAACATACCTATTAGGATCTTTCTCCTCAACTTCTAGAAGCTTCCGATCCCAGCTGCCAGGTGAAGCCTGACGGGCTCGCTTCATGACATTGTCAATTTCCTTCCTGCGGCCTGCAGGGTTTGATGGGTCTAAAAAATTATATTAAAAAAATCTAATTTGGCAGGTCTAACTTTTTTTTATAAATTTGAATCCATTGTGGCACAGCATCCAATTGTAAATGCAATGGTTGTGAGTTGGATTTGCCCTCAAGGGAATAATTAATTTTGATTTCCTTGCTATGCTACTTAGCATGGGGTTGAGTTCCACAACTCAATAACCATAGTCAAATAGCTCACCTGTCAACCTCGAGTGTTGCGGGTTGCGGTCCATGTGGAGGCGGTTCTTGGAGGCCGCCTCCGCCGCCCGCGACACCGACCCGTTGCGACGCGACGACATTCTGGAAATTAATTACATTTACTTGTATAAAATATTTATTTACTAGAGAAAGAAAAATGTCATGATTAGAAGAAAATATCCTACTAATATTATATATGTGAAAGTTTGGTAGGATGTATGTTTGGATCTTTGTTGCCCTCTTTGATGGAAAAACTACTGAAGGTATTTAGATGAAATTTACAGTTATAAATACATCAGAATGACACATGCTACAATTGATGTAAAGATTATGTATAATTTGCACATAATACAATAATAACATTTGGTTCGTAGGTTCTCTCTGCATATACTGCTATGTGTGGGAAAAAATGTCACTAGCTTGACATTTATAAAACCTTCTCTTCTCTTTTTATTTTCCATTTTTAGCCCAGATACAAGACATTGAGTTCTGAATGACAGAATTCAAAATGATCTTTGTCTTTTTAGAACAAAGGGGGAAGAAAAATAATTCATTGTCCCAAGTGGTGATTGAACTTAGAACCATCACATTAACAGTTAGATACTGCCAAACTGTGTCATTCCTTTATTTGAATGGTTATCAAAACAATTACTTATAGTATTAGTTTAATAAAAATAGTTAATAAACTCATAAAGGTTAATACTATTTATTAATATATAATGCAAAAAAGATATAAGATATGAAGTTATTATGGGGCAGGTGCACAATGTTTGATGGCACACATTGCTGCAGTTTCAATTTCCTCTAGAGATCATTAAATATTTTCATTTTCTCACCATGGTAAGAATACAAAGCATTATGCTGAGTTCAATTATTCAACATATGTCTGTCTACAAATTGGGCATAAAATTGGAAAAAAGAAACAGTCTTCTAATACTAGGTATCATCTGCCAACCCAGAAAAGCCTGCTACATGAATGTTACAGCATAAAGGTAAAAATTATAAGAATTTATAAAAAATATTAAAAATGAGTTTATTTTAATTCACTCACCTTTTTCAATATATATTATAGTAACTAAACTTAAAAAAGGGTACATAATAAATTACATATGACATGTCAAGGTCAAAGTGCAAACTAAATATTTTATTAGATAGAAGATGAAAGTTTTCAGGTTATTTATTTTGTTTTTAATGAAGTAGATATAATATAAGTGAATGCCTTATATTTTTCTTAACATATCACAATAGTGTTGACTATTTAAACAATATAAGGAGCTATGCCATCTGTCAAATAGTAGATTTATTTATTTTGTAATCATTTTTCTTTTGTTCACAGTAAAAATGAAAGGAATTTTGAAAATGTTTCACACCATGATCAACGATTTATACATTGAGATTTTGATGACTATTGACATGTAAAGCGCATAAAACATTTGTAACAAGAAGAACGTAATCTCTGTTTAGTGTACATTGCGTACTATAAGAAAATTGTTCCACATCTAAACGCCTACTTACTCATTAATCTATTTTTACTTTCACAAAATGGCCGGTCAGTATTGATTTTGTCCGCAGGCACTCACCTGGAGCGTAATTTGAAAAGCTTACCTCGAACACTCCGCCCGTTACTCAGGAGCGAGGGCTCCGAACGCGCGCGGGACGCGAGGGGCGAAGCCCCAGGGCGCGGGTGGCGGCGCCACGCGGCGGGACTCGATGCCCAGCAACGCCGCTGTAACCCAACCGACATACTTAACAATACGATATCGCGACCCGACGGATGTGCGATCATCGCGCGATATATGGCCCACGCCAGGCGAACATGCAGCCTCCGGGCGGACGCGGCGACGGCCTCGCGATACAGGCCAAACGACTTAATCACATATTACGAATCACCTCCAAGCTCAACTCCATACTTGACATCCTTATCTCCTGGTTTGAAGTGCTGAACATCAAACATACTAAATCCACCTTAATTAATCACAAAACAAAGTTACGAACCAGTAATGAACACGAAAACTTTCACTGCAGTTCAGTGTAGATGAATACTTTCTATATATTTCCGCGACACACCTTTCTCGAAGCATCGGCCATTTTGATTTGCAAGCTAAAGCATTTGAAAAATGAAAATTTGTTATGTTAATTTGACAAGTGCGTTTCGCTACTGCTTCTCGAATTTATGTAAAAGAAAATTAACAAATTTTTAAAAGCACAATAAAAATGTGCTATACACATTCATATTATAAACCATATTAAATAGTTAATTTCAAGATTTAATTAATGGACAAAAACATTTATTACAATAATATTAATAAAGTTGTCAATAAAGAAGCATTTACAAATGCTACAAGTAATAACAAAACGTTACATCGGCGTAACGTATTGCTATAAAATATTAATAATAATGAATTTATACATTGTGTACTATACAAATAACAAAACATTCACAATTGTCGTTTATTTTACAATGTTACCGTGACAATTTATTTCTAGTGCTCAAAATTTATATAAAGTCATTTTAAGCTGGCAAGTTTATCAGAAAGCAAGAACTGGAATGAAGAAAGTAAACTAATAAAATAAAATTAGTGCGGTTCCGTCGGTGGTAGTAGGTGGTGTTCCGCACTTTAGCTTTAAGTTTTTCATTTAAGCTACTTTATTAAGTTCATAAAAAATATACATAATATATAGCTTACAATAGTATATAGTTTAAAGATCTAAATAAAAATAATAATAGTATACTAGTGTTAATATAAAAAATAATAAAAATATATTTTTTTTGAAATTATTTTAATACCTTAAAAATATAAAAACGCAAAAAGTGGAACATAAAATTAATGTCTTTATAATTTACAACTTTGTCTAGAAAGGCCGGCGGTGTTGAAAAAAATTGAAGGTAAGTAAAAATTAAATCTTATACATATTTGTTATAATCATACATTATTATTTTATATTTTAAAATATTTAATAATGCCAAATCCAAATAAAAATGCAATTGCGTACTGTACGCTTGCGTGTGACTGTCAACGCGACGGTTGTGGGTTCGGTTTCCACTCGGAGGAATAAGTTATTATTTATTATTATTTTCATTATATCGCTTTGGCATTCGCATCTAAATAACCAGGCAAAAGCGTGGCGATGAGTTCCGCCACACAATGCCTCGAAAGTAGGTAATGGAGTGCTTTAACACTAGATTCCCTCTGCCTCCTTCCATGATAGCGGTACAGTGTCAAACTGAAATAAAAAGGTTCTTGGAATAATATTTCTTTTCTCTTAATAATTCTTCTTCAAATAAAAGGCTGCGAGACTTTAGTTTTCAAAGTCGCGCCGTTATATTGCTATAATTATTGATAGGTATTCTTCACAATTGAGAAGTCAAGATCTTTTAGTCCTAAGATATTTGTATAAGAACATAATACCTTAGCAGGTATGTGTTTTTTGGTTAGAAGGATCTATTATTTACAATGCGTGTTTAGTTAATACCAATTTCATATGAACTGTCTTCGTACTAAGATTTAATGTATGGAGAGGTCAAAGTAAATTTGATATTACATGAAGCTATTTATAATATCCCTAAGATTTGCTCGAACGAAGGGACACATTTTAAGTGGGCCGCTTATAGAAATAGGTCGATAAGAAAAAATAATATAAAACTAGAGATCTGCATCCGCTACCCTTCTGAATAAGAATATAATTTGTTTTAGTAATTTCTATGAGTTTGTGGTTTTGGGCTTATGCCCTTAGACCTTATGGTCTAAGTGGTCTGCGCCAACTCAAAAGTAGTCTGGTATCCACCACTGAATTGTTACAAACAAAAAATGAAATATCTTAAGGAGAAATTTGTGATTAAAGTTGTCAATACGACAATATAAAGACCTAATATTATGTTATTTTTTTACCTACACTCGTATATGACAAGCTACCTAGGACTATCCTAAATAAAAAAATCACTAGTTCCTGACATTGTCGCTTTCAAGCAAATACACTCTTCATTTCGACTTTGTAACATTGGCATAGATGATAGATTATAATATCCTTCGTATAGTTTTTATAGTAATTTACATTTTCCTTACACGGATATCGAACCTGTACTTATAATTATATTGTACGCGTATATCAAACTCGTAAAGTTGCCCCTGCCTGAACTGGGAATGCAGTTATGAACTTGTAGAATGTTGTTCAATAGTACTTTCCTTATAGTTATAAAATAGGGCGCATACAACGTAACTGGCTTCGATGTAACGATAAATTCTATTTTTTTAACTTCACGCCGTATCCCGCAAATAGCGGGATAGGCAAAGGAACCAGAATCCTAATAGTATCCTAACATAGTGTGTGTGTATCCCGCTTATAGTAGGGTAGGCACCGGGAGCCTAGTGTTAAGACACTCCATTCGCACCGTCGAATTTTTGAGATATTGCTTGTCGACTTAGAAATTCGACGCCACGCCGTTACAGGGAATAAAATTAATTCATTCCTCCTAGTGGGAATCTAGACATAAATACTTTGTCGTTTTATCAATACAAGAATGTCTATAGATTTTCAAATATATATTTAAAAATATGAACCAGTACAAATATTTGATCTGCACGGGAACAGAACCGGTAAACAGCAATTTATTCATGCATGAATATGAATATATGATGTTATTTATTAACTATAGAAATTGGTGTCCCAATAGTTACTGGTGCCGGTTACAAATGACGCGTGTAGGCGAAGGGCTTTCTCACGTAGATCAATCCAAAGTCCAAAACAAGAAGGTCAAAACGAATTTATATACATAATTGTTTAAGTTGCACATACACATCGATGGGCATATATTATTATGTACTTGCGACCCGCTCGAGGCTTCGCCCGCTTGAACTACTCAATTATGTATTTAGTATCTAATCTGAATTACTTTCGTGATGACATTATCATTTAAATTCCGGCCAATTCAATATTTACAATTATTTTGTAGCATTTGTTTCAAATAAAAGAAAATACGAAGAAATGGGCCGATTTAAACAAAATAAACACTAAAATATGTTAAGGTAAGGGTTGTTGAGGGGATTCTCTACTAAATGAAATAAAATAAAGATAGCTTTGTATTTTTTTTTACAAATGGTATGAAGACGGATTTAGCAGCAGGACGTTGGATTCCATTTGGACATTTCCGTAAACAGAATTAAGGTCCTATCATAGTATTTTAATTAAGCTAAGATTTCTTAGGTCCTTTTATATAAAATAATGCCAATACTAAAATCTGTTTCTACAAATTTTCACTGTTCTGGTCGTACAACAGGACAGGTTATTGTTAAATATGTAGTGTAGTGTAATAGCACGCGATCGATTCGTGTTAGTTGCTAAGCGGTTTCCCTCGCCTTTCACTTTGGCTGTGTTGATTTTGATGACGTTTTGTGTTTATTCAATACATACCTACTTTTCTGAACTTCCCGCTGTATCCCGCAAATAGCAGAGTAGGCACCTAGGAACCTAGTCTTAAGATACTCCGTTTTTCTCGCACAGTTTTTGAGACATGTGCAATGTCTCAAAAACTTGAGTTGAGAGTCGAGAGAACGTGAGTTCGCCACTCAACTCAAAGTTGAGTGGCGAAACTCAATATGCAATGCAGGCGGAACGGGCCCATTAAGGACTGCGTTGAACTCGCAAGAGTATTTTTAGAGTGGAATTCGAACCCACAACCGTCAAGTTTACATTCATACACTGTACCGCCGTGCCACTACGGACATAAAACAATTATGACGCCATTTTAAATTAACATTTACTTTGTTCCATGATTCAATATTTGCCAACTCGTGTGGTTTGTTAACGCAAGCTGTTTTTATTTTTACTCAATATTATTGACGCTTGGTAACAGTAGAAATATTTCGTTTGTTATTATGATAGAAATATCATTGATTTATTCAATTATTCTTCACTAATCGTTGTTCGCAACTATGTTTGCGTTGAGCTTGAGACGATATATACCTATAGATAAAAAAGGCGCAATGGGGCAGCCAGAGAAACGTTGTGTTAAGACACTCAGTTTTACGTTTTCCCGAATTCCAGACATTGTCATGAGTGTAAGTATAATAGGCGCCGGGCGGGCTGTGTCCACCCCGGAATAGCCCACACCAGAATTTTTACTAAGAAAAAATAAATAATAAATAAATAATAAAAAAATTGATATTTCTCCACAAAAATATTAATATGAAACTAAAGTCAAAATATCTCCAAATACGCCAATGGACATTACATTTGTTGAGGAGCGGTACTCAACGTCGCGCATTGCCTTATAAGAGTGAAGAAATGAAAATCTTGTTGTTCGACCTACAATCGAACCTAGAACCACCGCGTTATCGCTGTTCCAGTGCGTAAGGTTGGTCTCGATACATCCTGTAACTTTAATTCTTTTAATTACACAGTATATCGATCGTTAACTCAAACAATGACTCGTATACACTTTACGATACCTAAGAAGAAATTAACACTTTTAAAAATAAACATTGTCGATTTGTTGCTAATATTAGTACAATTCTTAAAAATTGGCTGGATCTTTAATTTCCTTACTTTATATAATCTATACTAATAAAAAAGGAGGGAGTTTGTTTGGTTGAACGCGTTAATCTAAGTAATCTAAGGAATCTGGTTCGAATTATAGTCCATTTATCTATCGAGTTATTACATTTTACTTTTAAATTAATTCATTTTCAGAATTATTTCAAATTTCCTTATCAATACTAATTTACTATAAATAATTATATTATTTCTAAAAAAAATACTTTAACATCCCCCAATATTATTTTTCTTTTATTAAATATAATTTGTTATATATTATATAAAACCTTCCTGTACTGTGTCTTTGACAGGCTCCGTTCCCCCAAACTACGTAACGTAGAACATTATAATTTGCTCTTTTGGTTCTTTGGGGAGTGTTGAGGAGCATTAAGGAAGTATTTTCACGATATTCATGTGAGAACGAGAATATCAGAATTTAACGGTTTATAGTCCAAACGAAGCTCAGCTTCGGCTTCACCTCGGTTTCCTACTAAAAACTCTGAGCTACAGTAAATTTATTTCTTCTGAATAGATTATCCTGTGTGAATTGCGGAAGGCGGAACCGAATGCCGTACTAGGTCCAACTCTGACAAAACCAAATAAATAACAATATTTTAAACGTTCCCCAATTGGAATTTGTACCTACAGCTAATAAAAAATGATTTGTTGCTGCCCTTTATAGCAGTTAAGCTTAATGTAACTCATTCAAATTAAATATAAAATTTTATAGCTTATTTCGTAATGTTGTTTCCTATGCATATGTATAAAGGCCATCGCGGCGCAGCGGGAGTCTGTCTGTAAGCACAATGTTTGTAGGTTCGATCCTTTTTCGAGATTTTGTTTTAATTATCTTCATTTCTTCTCTCTGGCAAGGTAAAACACAGAACACTCATCTAGGTGAAAGTATAAAAAAATTGTTTACCAATTTAAGAAAGAAGCTCACCTTCTTGCATTGCCATTAGCGGTTACGGTCGCCCGTTTGTAGCAGGTTGTGGGTTCGATTTCCATTCTGACTTTAAACTTACTAGATTATCATTGTATGATTTAAAATTAAGTAGGTACCTATGCAACACAGATAATTATCTAAGTGTTATCAAAATTAGTTTTGGACATATAAGTACATAAAATTATGTAATCTCATACATTTCTTGTAAGAACATGTATAATACGAAATAGTTAATATTTTCATTTTCCTCGCTTCGGTAAGGAGACAAACCACGGCGTTAAGTTCCGCCGAAAATATAGGAATATTAAATAAATATTCGTCGTGATCAAGCGGGCAACGCCGCGCGGTGGCGCTAGTCTAATATAATAAGCAATCTATTATTATTTAATATTCCTCGTCGTAAGTCGTAACGCAATGCGGGCTCCCTCCCATTGAACGCGTGGAACATAACGCGGGCGTGGCTACTGGTACTGACTGTTGAATGCTTATTAGTTTGAACATAACAGTGTGGAATCTTTTTTATATGTCACTAGCCACACAACTTGGACTTTAAAACGTAAAAAGAAAAGTCCTCTTATTTTCTGTTGACGTAAGAATTCTGAAAAATCTTCTCTTAGTTGCTCCCCTAGCTTCACGCTGTATCCCGCATATAGCAGGATAGGCGGAAGGAACATGGGAACCTAGTGTTGAGACACTGTTACCTATTACAACACTTCTGTTCTCTTCCCGACGAATTCTTGAGGCATTGCTTGTTGAGTGGCGAAACTCAACGCCACGCTTTGCCACGTTGCCAGAATAAGAAAAAGAACAAAATATTTTATTCCCCAGCATGGGAATCGAACTCACAAACTTTGCGATGATTAGTCGCACGTTTGTGCCTTTGAGCCACGCCACGAATTGAAAATCCTTCGCATCATGTATAGATAGATGCGACAACTGCGCCACTACATTTATATTTATAAAAAGATGATAAGATCTGACATCATCGTGCACAAACATACAAACAAACGAATATTTATAACAAATATCGTTGCTTTAGGTCCTCTTACATTAATAAATGTTATAATATATAATTATTATAATAGTTTTTCTCATATAATACCTTCCATGTACAGACAACGATCAGTTACATTTTTATTATATATATAGATATAACCTACATTGTCTATTACCTATTTTTTTAATGAAAAAAGAAGCACAAGTCAACAAACTTGCAATCTGAAACAGAGGTGACGCCCTGTATTTTTATCTGTATACATTACTTATTCAATTATAAATACATACTTACATATATACTCAGTTATGTATGAAAATCAGCAGACACTAGTACGTTGACCTGAGAAACACTTTTTTCTACAAGTTCACTATAATTAGTGATTTTTTTTTCGAAACATATTAATTGAAGAAAAATATGTTTATATTGCATAGTCCATTTATAGAAGAAGGCTATAACTTATATTTCTTTCAAGTTTACGCTGTATCCCGTAAATATTAGGGTAGGCAAAGGTAACCCGGGAACCCAACATTAAGACGCTCCGTTTCCATTACGACACTTCGCAAATTCCGGGGAAATGAAAATATTTAATGAATGATATTGAATCTGAATAATGAAATTGAACCCAGAACTTGTCGTGTTAACAGTCGCACACTTGTGCCTCTGCACCACTACTTGTCTTAAAAATATATTATAATTAAACTAAATTTATTCAAAATATTCCCATAAAATTAAACGATTTATCTAATAACGACATAATACATTATTTCCTATTGAAAGCAATTTGTTATCTGTGGATTA
>JAEBDU010000038.1:1108155-1149596 GCA_016802625.1 Heliconius numata | reverse complement strand
CATAATACATTATTTCCTATTGAAAGCAATTTGTTATC
This sequence comes from Heliconius numata, assembly GCA_016802625.1. Classification (NCBI taxonomy): domain Eukaryota; kingdom Metazoa; phylum Arthropoda; class Insecta; order Lepidoptera; family Nymphalidae; genus Heliconius; species Heliconius numata. The sequence goes on along the minus strand of JAEBDU010000038.1, from coordinate 1,149,558 downwards.
TGTGGATTACAGATTAACATTCCAGCTGTCAAAAAGACGCGGGAACTTGAACCTTTTGATTTATCAAATTGTTATTACACATTTTGTTATTATTTATTTTTGTTTTATCTTTGTTTTTAAAAGATTAAATAATAAAATAAGTAATTATATTTAAACTAGGTTTTAGATTGTGAATTTGTTTGTGTTTTACCTATACTAATATTATAAATCTAAGAAAACTAATTACTGACCTATTTTCAGAGATGTTACTCACCGAAATTGACAATGGTTAAACTGCAAAATCTGTAGCTCAAGTACAATCCCTAGGATTTTTATTCTTTACCTAGATAAAGTATGCAATTTAAAATAATATTCATAATTTTTCATACATTGTCTGGACTTCCCGGGTGTTCTATACATATACATTGTAAAGGTATTGTATAGAATACCTTAATTACAGATTGTGGTAACTTTATATAAAATAAGTTTATTTTATTATATACTTCGCAATAGCGCCGTGGTGGCGTCTATCTACAATTTACTGTCATTCAATTTACATACATATTATGTTAAAGAATTATAAATAATGCGTAACTGTCACGTCTTTGTAAATGAAAAATGAGTTTAATTTCATATGACGCGATAAATTGTTTTCATTTCCTCGTTCTAGTGACGAAAAAAAGCGCAGCGTTGGGTTCCGCCTCTCTCAACATCTATCTTAGGTATATTCCGGAAGTTAGGCGGAAAGAAAATTAATTCTCTTAATACTAGGACTAGGTTCCCTCTCCTACCCGGTTACATGCGGGATACAGCGTGATGCTAAAAAAAATAAATAATATTTATAATCTGCATATGGATTTTAAAAAATGTAACACCAGTCTACAGCGTTAGGTATAATGAATTTTAAAATAGCATCACGCAACATTCACATGGGCATCACGTTCTTGGCGTGTGATTCAGAAGTAATATACTAAATTAGTTTTAATTATTATTATAATTAGGTAATATTATTTATTATGCTTTGGCTCTTATTCTGTAACATTTATTTTATCTGTGCATTTGCTTTTTGAGTTTAGCGCGTTGAATAAGATAAACTTACTAATATTAGTATAAATATTTATGCTATTTTCAAGATCAACGGTATTTTCTCTGTTCTTAAAAGGAACCTGGGAATCTAGTGTTAGGACACTGCGATCCCATTAAATCGCTTATGGTCTCCGCTTTCCGCCGAAACACTTGCCTGCTGCGCTTTGCCTCTTTATTTCATTCCTCCTGGAGCGGCAGATACTCGGAACAGAATATCTCGAAAATTGGGCCAAAAGTGGGAAACGAAGTGTCGTAACACAAGGTTCCCTTCTATAAGTGGGAAAGGTTGAAAAAGTTTATATTGTATAATTTATGTACATTGGTTATGTGACTGGAAATTGAACCTGCAACCATCGCTTTCGGCTTTTGTCTTTTTTACTAAACGTAAAAAATATTGAGTAACAGTATAATTTCGATATCGAAATAAGCTTATCTTAATCCTTATGAATGATAGCTTTAAGCTCTCATAAGTTCATATAAACACGTATAGCATACGTGAGGTAATTTTAATACGATGTCTTTAGTAGTAGTTGATTTAAAAAAAAAACGTTTAATAATAAATATGCATACTAAAAGAATGGACGGTCTGTGCATTGGTCCCAACGACTATGCATTTTTTATGTTACCTAAATATTACTTAAAAGTTTTAGGGTTCCTTATCTCGTAAAAGCGCAAATTTAAGTTTTTTAAAGTTGTAGCTACCGTTGACCTGCAATCTTGGAATTGGTACGGATCCCTCGGGGGCGAAACCTATTCGCACTTGCCCACATTTATTGTGTTTCTTAATTTAGCTAAAGGTAGGTTGTTATATTTTATCGGTATCCATTTTATTTCTTTAAAGTAAAAACTTAATTAATATTTTAATAATTTTACAGTTTGTCATTGAACATTGTAAAAACGCCTTATTTTCATATATATGAGTATTATAGTGTATGATAATGTCTCCATTTTTTCACCTTGACTCATTTGCCAGAAGTTATTTTTACATAACCTTTACTTTTGTGGAATAATATATTTTTATAGAATGGAATATAAAAAACTTCTTGATATGTTATACGTAGACTAATGTTTGCGTAGACTGTAGACTATGTGTTATGCTGATGAGTAAGCTATATTACTGTGAAGTTTAATCTAAATTCGTATAGTAGTTTTTGCGTAAAAGTGAAACAAACATCCATCCTTATAAACATTCATATTTATAATATTAGTAGGGAAGGATTAGTAGAATACATGTATATACGATTGTCTATTTACTTCAAGTTTTCAAGTACGTCTACTATTCCACAAGTACTATCCACAAATTTCACGAGGACTTTCAGTCCTATGCCTCCAAAAATTGGTTCCCTTTGCCTACCCTGCTACGTGCGGAATGCAGCATGAAACTAAAAAAGGAGAGAGGGAGGAGTATGAGTTCAAGATATGTGCCTGGTGCCGATCAGTGCCGTACGTTTAATATCTATAGGAACGTAGTTAATCTAAAAAATATGATACACTTATTCTAAAACTTTTTCTTCTTTCAGATTTAATATTCCTTTCTCCATTTGCATAACAATATATAAAAAAGAAATAATAACCAAACAAAATTACATACAAAATTCTTGGCAGCGAATTTAATTAATTCAATAACCTGTTTAATGAACGGGCAATGCCAAATTATTTAAAGTATCAAGAGCCAATGACGTCCTGTGATGATACAATGAAAGTTTCCTTAACGAAAATACCTACAGATTATTTAAAATTATGAAGATTAAGATACGACGAGGCCTTCGTGGCCCGGTGGCTCATTGGTGTGATTGTAAACACGACGGTTGTGGCTTCGATTCCCACTCGGAGCAATGTTTTATATTTCATTTCCTCGCTCTGGTAAGGAGGCAGGGTGCGGCGTTGAGTTTCGCCACCGGAAAGTGTCTTAATGAGAATGGAATACTCCATTACACTAGGTTCCCAGGTTTCCTCTGCCTACTCTGCTATGCGTGCAGGATACAGAGTATTTTTTAGAAAATATAATAGTAGTAGACTATAAAGTAGGTGTATAGAACACCCTAGTAATTGATAAAGGAGTGAAATTCACAATAAATAATTTATGATATTAAAATCGATAAAACCATTCTTAAAACCTGAATGAAAACTGCGAAATAAATGTAGAACATTTAAAAAAAGTATGAAACTACAGACGCTTAAGAGCACTATACACATAGATAACGAATAAACCTGACCTGTGAACAGATTAAAAATATAATTGCTCGGTTACAAGATTGTTCGTTCAGCATAAATATTATTTACATAATAAATATTTATAAATAATGTGTGAATTATATATATAAAACAAAAGTGACATGATAATTTCTTGATACTACATTATTTATATGCGAATTTATATGAGGCCAGTCATGGCGCGGGGGCACAAGCGTGACACTGGAGGAAATGGAATATTAATGTTTCTTCTCTCTGGTGTTAAAGCAAAGCGCGGCATTGAGTTTCGCCAAAATGGGGAGCGGTGTGTTTTAACACTAGGCTCACTCTGCCTACCTTGGTACATGCGGCATATAGCGTGAAGCTGATAATAAATCTACTATGGCCAAAAATGAAGCAATTTAAAAAATACATACATAAATCAACTTCTGTCCGCACATCCTTTGATAGTGTCTCAGTAGCATTGACATCCGTCCCGTTGCACTGATAGTGGATGCCCTTTTGTATCTCCATTTGACAGATGTCCAACTTTATCACCGAACCCGTGACCTTCAGCGAAATTCTTGGTTAAAATAATTGCATTCAAAAGGTTTTCCTCATCTCCTATATATAGCTACACTGTTATAAAGCTGAAGACTTTGGGTGATCACACTAATTTCGGGAGCTATTTATTTGAATTGGAAAATTCCTTTCGTGTTGTAAAGAGCATTTATCGAGGAAGGTTAAAAGTTAAAGGCTAATATTACATCATGATACGATTAACACTAGCGCTAGCCCCAATAAAAAATGTTGCAAAAACGAGAGAAGTACGGGGAATCCCTTAAGGGATGATCCCTTTCTTTGGAAACAGAGAAAGATCGTAAAATAGTTAAAATGTTTTCTTTTGTTTTAAACTCACACATCCCCCACATTATCCCGCACCTCATCCTCTATTTTCTGCCTAATTTTTGTGACATTGCGTATTGACTATTGAATGGCGGAACTTAACATCCGGTTTTGTCTTGTCAGAACCAGCGCGAGGAAATAACTCATTCGACCAAACGGAAATCCAACTCACAACCACTGCGCTTACGCTGTACCACTGCGTCACGAAAATCTCAGCAATAATTAATCAATATATAACATATTTTAATATTAGTACCAGCTTAAAATTAGTTAAATTCTAATTCTCATCTCCGAGTGTGGCTATGAGTTACGAAAGCCTAACAAGGTTTGACATTTCATATATGTCTTAATACTAAAATGTCTGTGGTCTGCGGCTTTCATATTGGATGTCTTGTCAATGAAATTATGTATAGATATGTATGAATTACAGTTTGTTTATATTTAAGGCCACTGTGGCGTAGCGTATGTCTGTAAATGCGACGATTGCGGTCTCGATTTGCACTCGGAGGAGTGTGTAATTTCTATTTCCTTGCTTTGGTAACGTGCCATATTCCTCTCCATAGCCATATTCCGTTTTTCTTGAATTAATTTGATTAATGTATTACCACTTCACATATTAATAGCATTCTCCACTAGTCTGGCCCCAGCATAAGTGAGGATTTCTTGAAATTCCTATGGAAACATTTTTTTATATTAATGATTACCTACATATATTATTATTATTCTCGTAGTGGCGTGACATACGGCGCCAGATTTGCAAAAGTCAAGTGATACGTGAGAGCGTGTACAGCGTCTCCAACGTTGTTTATTGATTGAATGGGGTGACCGTGTGATTGTTATTTTTGACAATCAACTTATTATTATGTTTCTGTACTTATATGTAATTACTAGCGGCCTGCCCACGGCTTCGCCTGCGTGAATTACGTTATTATTAATTTCTGTCTCTATGAGAACCTACGTCCTATAAATGACGTCCATGCAAAATTTGAGACTCCTAGCATTTGTAGTAACGAACTTTCATACAAACTTTCAACTCCAAAAACAACCCCTTAGAAGTCGAATATTGCAAATTCCCGTCTTAGCGAGCACCTACGTCCTATAAATAACTCCTATGCAAAATTTCAGATTCCTAGCACATCTAGTTTCTGAGGTTTCGTGATGAGTGAGTGACCTTTCGATTTTATATATATAGATTACTAGCGGCCTGCCCACGGCTTCGCCTGCGTGAACTACGTTATTATTAATTTCTGTCTCCATGAGTACCTACGTCCTAATAGGTGGCGACCATGCAAAATTTGAGACTCCTAGCATTTGTAGTAACGAAGTTTCATACAAACTTTCAATCCCAAAACGATACCTTAGAAGTCGGATATTGCAAATTCCCGTCTCAGGGAGCACCTACGTCCTATAAATAAGTCCTATGCAAAATTTCAGATTCCTAGCACATGTAGTTTCTGAGATTTCGTGATGAGTGAGTGACCTTTCGATTTTAAATATATAGATTAGTTTTAGATGACAAGTCAATTTTTCACTAGTTTTTTGTTCGATTCGGTTTATGAAAAATGATATTTTTTGTTTATCGATTCACATTTATTGCTTATTGATTGTATTGTTTATTGGCTAACTCTCTTCATTATCAAAGTGACGATGTATGAAAATAGAATGATCAGCCATTCTTATAGTTATCTTGTAACTAGGTCTCTAAAATATAAAGTGCGTGCGAAATGCCAAACAAATGATCTACAAGTAGGTACCTACAGCTAGTTATCTATACTAATATTATAAAACTAAACAAATTGAGACAGCAACTTTATTTATTAATATTTAACCACGAGGGCGAACCCGCAGGTAAAATGTTAGTAATATATCAGCTATATTACTTCTTTAGTGCAGATTTAACAATGCTTCATTGAGATCATTCCTTACGTTTATATAGATGACTATTTAGACCTAAACATTTATTGGGATATGACAAACCTCTCATGATTTTTATTATTTTCTAAATTTTTCCCTATTTTACACGTTTTTGATGATCAAGACACCTAGTGACATTGCACTTGATTCAGACAACGTTAGCTTCACGCTGTATCCCGCACACAGTAGGGTAGGCAGAGGGAACCTAGTGTAAGGATATTTATGTCAAAGGGCCAAGCTGATATCGAACTCACATCAATCGCTATTCTAATATACTAAGCCTTCATTAACTAATGTAATATCCAATAGTAATCTATCAATTCGAACCAGTAGTTTCTGAGATAACCGCGCTTAACCAAATAAATTCTACAGTTTTATAATGTTAGTATAGGACAGTATAGGTAGATACATTTTACAAAATATTTTTTCTTACAAATGTCACGCAGTGTAACTGAAGTTTAATTATATACTTTTATCAATTTGTACGTGACTTATGACTGTAGACTGTGAGATAGCTAGCTGTGGGCGAGAATTACTACAACTTTTTTTCTTTTTAATTTGTAGCCAGTCGTGGCGGAGGAGCACAAGCGTGCGAATATAAACGCGAGAGGTTGTGGGTTCGATTTCCTCATGGTAATGACATATTTGATATTTTCATTAATACGGGGAGCTCAAGAAAACACTTGCACTTTTTCAGTAAACAAGGCTCTATAAATTAAAATTATTAATTAAATTAATTACTTCTGTGATGATGGTGTGTGAAGATAACTTAAAAAAAATACAAAATATTACTCCACAAAAAATCTAATTACGCTTTATTTTTCACTTATAGATATACTTATTGACCTTTAAACTACGTAATTTTATTAATATGAGTTTAAATGTCAATTGTCATGTACAATTTGCGTGAATTTAAATTGTCGGGAATACTCTAATAGATATAAAATGTTTAAATACGTAAATAATATAAATAAAAAAAAATCGTAAAACTAAATGAAGTCAGGACCAGTAGTAATTTAATTGAAGATGTAGTTAAGTGTGAGTTGCACCCACACATGAAAGGTTCCGTAGCAGCAAATATATATTAAGGATACTTACAGATATTTTTATAATATTTCAAAATGTCACTATTATTATTCTCATTGAAAAATATTTTTATAATACGAATATTTATTTGCGAAGTTTGAAAATTTAGTTGATGACTATTAGTTCAAAGCATTGTTTGTTGAAAGTATTCATTGAGATCAATATAGGCCACAACACTCTTATTTTAAAAGTTACAGGAGCCCTCTGGAGGCGTTAGCTTTGCGTCTTGAATAGAAAAGGTTCTAAAATCTCAATGCTAACGTTATTTTTTATTTTTGAATAAAAACCATACACAGTAGTACCTCCAAGGCCATTTTAATATCCAATATAAAAATAGAATTATTAGAATTATAAAGCGTAAATATTATGTGTTATATCATAATTTGTTTACTATTTACATCTAAACAGCCACGTTTCCGCCACGCTATCTCCATGCGATAAGGTGAGGGAAACATGCATAACGTTATGTAAATACATCGAATGAATACAATCGATGGATGAGGATTCGATTCCTATTGAAGATATATTAATAGATATAAAAGAAACAAGTCAAGTGCTAGTCAGATTCGCCTGCCGAGGGTTCCGTACCAATTTCGTAATTGTACAATAGTACGTCAACAAGAAGTACATCTTATGAAGGTTCAGAAGTTTAAGAAATTAACTATAACAAATTAACTATGAGTTTTTCTGTGGTATGCCAAAAAATATATATCTTTCGGATTTTTTCCTTTATTTGTACTGCAAGTTGTCACTTCCAAATTTTATAGTTGTAGGCTTACGATAAAAACGACGCAAAAGCGCGTATCTTTGACACCCACAAGATGCGTAAGGTCAGACATTCACTGCCCATTTTTTTCTAAACTTTAGAGTTCCGTACTCTCGTTGGCAAGTCCGACTCGCACTTGACCGATTTGTATTATATTTTCAATTGTTCAAGTACCTAAAGAAAAAGGCTCGTCGACTGTTTCTACATAGTTCGACTGGTAATTAGTCTACTAGAGGAATATTTACGTTTCAAATATGGGCGTGCTAGGTCAATAGATCCTGCCTGGGCAAGATTCATATAAACAATCTCGATAATTATATTATTTTGTATAACTAACGAGGGATAATCGTGAACCTAATTAATATGTTATATAGTAAAACGTATTTTATTGCTATGCCCCCAAGGACAAAGGTTATTTGTAGTAGGGTTGACAAAAGTTATTATTTTAGTAAGTAGCGTAATACAGCATGAAGGAATCAAATATTTAATATTTTCATTCTTTCATTTTCTCATCGCTCTAGTAACTAGATAAAGGACAGCGCAATGCGTTAAGTATTCGGCGGAAAGTAGTAGAAACACTGGGTTCCCAAGTTCCTTCTGCCTACCCTGTTAAGTGCGTGATAGAGCGTGAAATTAAAAAAAACCATAGTCATTTGACATGATCCTTAAAATTATAACAATGAGAATTAGTATTGTGCGTTGCAGGTTATTGTTTTCTTTTAATTTGAAACTCTTTCCCACATATCACCACACCACATAGACAACGCGTTGAAGTATCCCTCAATTTTCGAGACAATGCGTGTTGACTGGCCGAACTCAACACCGCATTTTGTCTTGTCCAGAACGAGGAAATGATAATAATTTAAATATTCGTTACCGACAACCCTAATATAGGACATAAGATTTACTTAGGTCTAAGCATTATAATCTAAATATGCTAGCTATCTCTTTTGATAGTGTAGTACTTACTCGACTGTGGAGAACCTAACATTAATAAAAGTCTTCCCGCGTAGAAACGCTGTAAGTAAATAACATATTTTGGTTGCATATAGCTAGTTTTTTTTTTATTTTAGCTTTACGGGATGTCGCGGTGGAGCACGCGGCATTTCCTCGCTCTAGTAAGCGCGGCGTTGAGTTGCTTATATTGAAATAAGTGGGAATCGTTAAGCAATGCCTTCAATATTCGGCGGAAAGTGGGAAACGGGAGTGTTTAATGGCATCGGAGTGTTTTAACATTTAGTTCCCAAGTTCCCTGCCTACCCTGTTATAAGGTATACAGCGTGAAGCTAATAAACAAAATCAAAATTACTTTATAAAAAATTATAACAAAAAAAAAATACATCTTTTCACTCATGAGAGCCAGTGCCACGCGTGTATATTAAAAAAAACTGTCAACCGGCGTGTTCAGCGCGTGAACAGAAAAAAAAATTTCAATGCCGTGTTTCCGTGTCGAAATTGTATGATATTATTGCATCAGATCAGACTGACATCTGATGTAACGGTGTTTAGTTTTAGTTACTTTTAAGTTTCACGTCTTCCCTGCGTGCGGCACAAATGCACTTCAAATAAAAAAAATAATCATTTAAATAGACTTCAGCGAGCACTTTGTATCGAATGAACCACCGGCTTGGAAGTTAGTTCCGCTCAGAAGAGCCAACAATCTTAGAAATTCATATTAATTCCATATATTTATATCCTTTAAATGTTCCTGAACAGTGTAATAAAAGCTTCTGTTATTTTTACTTACAATTACTTTAAATTAGAATTGGCCAAATTAGAATAGATTGCAAATTTTTATAGACATATATGTACTGTGATACCATAAAAAGATATACATGGATAATAGACATCACTAACAGACACTAACTACTACTGTTCTATAATGTTGGGAAATAAATTATAATTACGTTTAAAGTCAATGCTAAATGTACATCCCTACGTTGCAGTCAACTAGTTTAATGGTGTAGCAAACCCTATCAAACAAATATTTACAATTAATATCTAACACCTATATTGTAAAATTTTAGTCAATTTAAATCGTAATACGATCTAAATTTTTATTTCAGTTTCATATATATATGCAGGGTCGACAGAGGGAACTTAGCATTAAGACACTCTGTTCCCCAATTTTCGACGCACTGCATGTTACTACAAAAATACAAAACAAAAAAAAATATAGAATGTACAACTTTGACCCCGTTTCAGTCTTATTATATACTGATAAGGCACCTTGTTTTTATGCCTATTATCAGTAGCTAATAAGCTCGAAGATAACCTCAACCTGCCGATATCTGCGTCTAGATATGCAAGGAAACCCCAAGCAAAAAAATTACATGATTGATATGTATTATATATTTTTTGTTTTACAATAAAGATAAGAAGACATAGTGCGGCGTTGAGTTCCGCCGCTCAATAACCAATCACTCGAACATTGGGCAGAAAGTGGATAACGGAGTGTCTTAACACTAGGCTCACTCTGCATGTTATATGGGGTAAACTGTTTACAGTGTGAAGCGAAAAAAATATTCTAGGCTAGCAGGTTAGTCTGTACCGAAGCAAGAACATGAAAATAATTTAGTTCCCCCAGTGGGAATCGAACCCACAGCCGTCCGCTTTCAGTCAGACGCTGTGCTACTAATATTATGTGAGACGACTGGTATTTATTGAACCTATTAAAGAATCCAAATAACAAGCAACGTTATATAAATACATGTAACTGTTCAATGAATTATAACAAACATAACATAAAAAGAAACGATTTTTTTTCAACTGTAGATACAGGTTATTTTTTTTAAATTAGTGCAGTATTTCACTTCTAAGCTTGAAAAATGATTCTTGATTATTTTTAATTATTGAATCACGCCGTTTTCCGCATATAGAAGGGTTAGCAAAAATAACCTTATACTAAGATACTCTGTTTCCAGTATATAAATATTTTAAATATAATTATTACTTAGGTGGCTATCAAACCCACAACCCTCACGTGTAAAGCTAAGCACCACCTATAGTGCAGCTTGGCAATCCCGCTAATATTACATTATATTTAAAGAAACCTTTTAAAAACTTTTTCCAAAATAAAAATATGCAAATAATCTTGCATTTGGCGTAAAATAACGAAAACAAATGTATAAATTATTAACAAAATGGCGGCCTTGACATTGGTTTGAATTAGGAATGTCAGATAGCTCGGGTTCATTCACACTGATCTTATCTTATCTGCACTATGCTTTTATTTCGGATTTTGTTAAAAAATATATTTATATGTATAATAATAATATTTATCGGAAGTCTTATAAGAGCCGCCGTGGCGCAGTGGACCAGCGCGACGGTTGTAGGTTTGATTCCCACTCGAGGTAATTGATTATTTTCGTTTGCTCATCTGGTAACAACACGAAACGAGTATTGAGTTCTACCACTCAACAAGCAGAAAACGGAACATTGTTGTCTCTGCCTACCCTGCTATATACGTTATACAGCGTGAACTTGGGAAAACAACAATTCGGGGAACATTTCTTCTGTAGGAACTGAACCCACAGACATCGTTAAAAATGCTTCATACCAAAGTTTGCTCTATTATAATAATTGTTTGTTATATTTTACGAGTATGTGTTAACTACCTAGTTAATTCCCCCCCCCCAACTGAAAACTAATTAATTTTTCTTTTCTCCTAAATATTTCGGGAAATCCTCTCAGAGTTTTATACGTATAATTATATCGGTATACGTCAGACAGTCATATATATTTATTTCTAGATATCAGACATAGGCTTAAAATGTCTTTCATTACACTCGTAATGGTTTGAGTTAAGTGGTTCTTACAGGCTTTTCGTAATCTTCGATATATTTTTATCTTTTGTTTCTTCGAGCACGTGTTTCGAATGGAAATTTTATTTTCAAAAATGTATGACGATATTTCACGTTTCAAATGTGTGATTAAGGCCACTGTGACAGGTTCAAATCCTAATTAGCGATTTATTTTTTTTAACCGATTTAAATATTCGCGCAATTTCCAACATATTGAGCGGTGTAGAATTCCGCCACTCAACACACAATATCTTGAGCAGGTAGAAATTGGAGAACGGAGAGTCTTAACCGTTCTCTCCGTCTACCCTGCTATGGGTAATAAACCTACACCTTTAATTCTATCTATAGTAAACAGTAACTATGCGGTAGTATTACCACTGAGCCTGAGTGCCTCGTGTCCTTGTTATCAGTGTCTGTCAGACACGCGCTGACGCGATGTACAGATAAGAATTATAATTATTGAATATTTGGGATTTTTTATCAAAGTGAATATTATTGGTTAAAGTTGCGTGGTTGGTAATTGATTTGAGTATTTAGGTTCAATTCCAAGTTTAAGCTTATTTAGGTTAATTTGGTATAGTTTAAAAATTAGTAACGGAAGTGTCTTAACACTAGGTTCCTAGGTTCCCTAATCCTATCCTGCTATGTACAGGATAGAGCGGGAGTACCTACTGAAAATTGATTGCAGATACAGAACCATTCGATACAATTCGGCTACAATTCGATATTTTTCGACTGATTGCCTGATGAATGACGCCGAATGCTGAACCATCTATCTTCCAGTATCGACAGAATACCAAATATTTTATTATTATTTTGTTCTAAAGGCGGCGTTGAGTTCTCCCACTTATCGAATGAAAAAGAGAAATCAAAGTGAGTTTGGCTTTGAACCAAAAGTTACGTCATTACTAGACATCTTACGATTGTGCCAATATAGTGTTTTTTTTATTCATATATAATATTTTAGTATGAAACTAATTATAAATCACTCGAGACACACCTTTGGCAATAATGCAAAATCTTAGTCAAAAGCGTCACGCAGTAGGTGCGGTTAATACGTAATAACACAGTGTATGACTGTACATTGATGCCAGTCGCGGCGCAGGGGTACAAACGTGCGACTATACGCGACGGTTGTGGGTTCAATTCCCATTCACATTGAAACATTTCATTTCCTCGCTCTGCTAGTCAGTGTCTTAATGGGAACGGAGTGTTTTAATACTACGGGATACGGTGTGAAATTAAAAAAAGGACTGTGTGATTGTAAATATGATGATTTTGAGCTGGACTCAGTACAATGTATTTTAGATTATGTCAATTCCTCGCTTTGGTATGAAAAGCGCAGCGTTGAGTTCCGTTTATCAAGATGTAATGTCTCGAAAAAATAAGCAGGGAATGGGGAATGGAGCGTGTTAACATTATGTATCCTTACTGCTAGACTTTTTATACAAACATTATAAGTTTTATTCTACTAAATAAAACATTTTTTAAGGCATCCTTACGAAAGTCATTTTCGATTATGTAAAAAAAAAACAAAAAAATACATTTGAATTGATAACCTCCTTTTCTCACAGAATTCGGTTAAAAAAGTATAAAATTTCTCCATTCTCCACATTCTCAATACCATTTCTATATGTTTACTCGACGTGTTTACCCGTCGTGTGACGTTATCGAACGTTTCGTTTGTTTTATATTAGTTTGTATTGTCTTGAAGCACCTATTTACAAATATTGATTATTTTGTATACAATATTTACAATTGTGAGGCCGGCCGTCGCGGCGCAGTGGGGCAGCGCCTGGTCCTTAAACGAGATGATTTGCTTCAATTCCCATTCGGGGGAACGATTATTTTTATTTTTCCGCTCCGATAAAAAGACATGGCTTTGAGTTTCACCAAGCAACGTGCAATGTCTCAAAAATTAGAAACGTGAGAAGCGAATTATCATAAGACTAAGTAATAGGTATAATTCGTTACAAAATTTCATTCACTTTCCATTCAATTATGAAACATTATTATAATAAATTAATTATGTAATGGCGTAACCAAATGGAAAAAAAACGGTTAAGTGCGAGTAAAACTTGCCTACCGAACTTCCCGTATTGTAGATCAACCGGTCAAAGTGGAACTTATAAAAGTTGACAAAATTAGGACAATTAATAGGACAATTAATTAATTAGTTCTAATGATTTTTTTCTATGACATACCTATAAATTTACATTTTTCAGATTTTTTCTTTTATTTGTATTGTAAATTTCACTTAGTTCATTCAATTCGAGTCGATCGATTCGAATTTCATAACACGTAATACCAGAGTAGTAATCGAACCCGAAGTACGTTATAAAGATATTTTTATTATTCCAAGTTTTTATTTGACTAGCCGTGTTAGTATATGTATTTATTTCATATATTATATATAAGTTGGCAATGAAAGATTTTAATGGAATCCAACATTTTATATGTGAGTACATATACCTATCTAAATATATTGTTTATAATGCATTAAAAAATCCCAATTATGTGTGTGAGTTTTATTAAAATCGGTTCTTGGAACAATTAGTGCATATATCAATTGCATATTACAAAAGTAAGTAAAGAGATAAGAAAGAAACGTTTTACTGAGTTTTATTTCTAAATAATGTTTTAAGGCCCATTATTTCTCTGTCTGCTAAATATATGTACATAATTTATCGACATGAACTAAAGTGAGAGATGAGGCAGACGTGGCGCAGTGGCACAGCGTCTTACTGTAAACGCGACGGTTGTGGGTTCGATTCCATCTCGAGATGTAATTAATTATGAAAATAATTTATTAGCCGCGCCGAGCTATGTTGAGTGCCGCCACCCAACACGCTATGTTGGAAATTGGGCGGTGCATTTAGAACAGAGTAATGGTAGACAGGTGGTCAGCCCAGGCCAGCCCAGCGTGGACAATATCAGCCTATCCATATACTTATATATAAATCAAAAATACACGAGTACTTTCAAAATATCTCCCATAAATAGAACAAATAGCTTTACGAGCGATAAATAAATACATAATATATGCTGCTATTATCACGCGCGTATGAGGCGCAGCGCTGTGGCCGCGGCGTGAACTGTAGGGTGACCACGCCGTATCCCGCCTGTAGCAGGATAGGCTGAGAGAAGTTAATGCTAACGTGTTAAGTGGCGAAAGAGTTTTTGTATATCAGATCGATAAAATAATATTTTATATATAAACGTATATAGTTATGTTTTCATCTATTTGCGTTACAATGACGTCACGTGGGTACTTTTATCACAAAATAAATTAAGACCATTAATAATTCGATAAAATAATATTAATAGATAATTCTCAAATAATTTATATAGATGTTCAGTATTCTTAGCCGATTGACTTGTGCGAAGGCACCAGTTTTGCTTCAATAGTACTTAATTTTACATATTATCATAATTATAGTATTCTTGAAGATAATTATATGTTTCTATATACCTATGTACGTTGTTCGTCGTACCATCTTTGTAATATACCTACTGTGGTAAATAGGTGTCCGAGTAAATTTTTGTAAGTTACGCATTTCATATATAAATGTTGTGGTGTTTAATTCCACATCTCAGTAAATAACGGGACCCAACGCCGCCTTTCTTCATACTAGACCGGGAAAGTTTAATTTAAATATCGTAAACATTAATTAGTAACCAGTATCTCAAGTCTTTAATTACTTTGTTTTGGCTTATATAGATAATTCGTCTCGACTATTGAAATTTTAATTAGTTTTAAGTTTTTATGATTTATTATTAATTAATTATCACGTTCAGCTAGTATAATGTAATACCTAAAAGTATTTTTTAATTTACACATAATATTTAATAAAATAATTTCAATTAAAGATACGTAGTTATTGTGATAAAAATTGCTTAAAATTCTTCTCAACTTTAATAACATATCTACTCTAACAGTCTCCAATGTTATAAAAATTATTTATTTTGGAGTTAATTTTTTTTTTTTTTTTATATTAGACTATTTCAATATTGATAGGATATGTTTCTAATCATTGCCAATATTCACATTTTGGAGGCAATTTTGTATGGTAAATAATAATTAGAATTTATTTTTGCACTGATAATTTATTATTATCATTAAAATAAATATGTCACTAACCGGCGGCAATTTAATTATAACTTCATCATAAATTAACTAGATAATATCTAAAATATTCCATTCATTTAGTCAAATGTAAAATTGTTTGATATTTTCGTTTATTTTGTAGGTGAGGAAAAAATCTCTACTTGTTGTAAGTTAATTTATTAGTCTATAGTACTTCGTTTGATTTAATCGTGCCTTTGCCTAAATATTAATAAACGTAAGCTTAACATGATCCTTATAATGGTTATTGGCGTTTATATGTATTTTTTTATATTGAAATCCAGATTAGATAAAGTGCCGTATTAATTTCCTCCTCTTGTTTATTCAGAGTGGAAAGAGAAGTAAGCTTTCACTAAGTTCACTCTGAGCAATCTTTTATACTAATGTATAATATTTTAAAACCATAAAAAACATATTATTATGTTAGGATAACAGCGACAAAAAATCAGTAAATGTCAATATAAAATGATATTTTAAGTTCTCCATACAACGTGATATTGGCGAAATGAATTATGCTCAACTGGCACACTCGAAACGCCACACATCAAGAATTGAATTCAATTCAATTCTACTTTAACTAATGCAATATTTAAATTTTCTAATTAAAATATTACCAATACTTTAATAAGTAAAATAAAGTTAAATTTAAATGTAGATCTAAAGTAAACTTTCGTACTTGACCTATATTCCCAAATCGCAAACACAACAAAATTGTCCGAAATTTTTCATTCAAAACATTGTCACTCTACATAATATTGTATAAACGCGTGGCCGGCGCTCCGACGTCTATAAAAGAGCGCGATACGTATGATTCCGTTTAGTTCACCGCTGATCGCCGTTATATATGTATATACGTGTTTTCTGTTCACAGAAACGCGATGTGTGCGGCAATAGATATGCTCGCCTCCGAGCAAATATTCTACGGTCACAGCCCACCAGCGGGGTTCCTCACAGACTACACACCTCAAGTTAGAAGACCTACCAAACTATCAGCAAGAGGATACTCAGCACCATGTCTGTCACTACTCAAACCTATCCAGTTAACTCTTAAAGCAGCACCACGGTCTTGCATCAGGATCCCCACGGATAAGACGAAAAAACGCGTCGTCTTCGCAGATGACAGAGGATATGCGCTAGAACAAGTGAAATTCATGACCGAACCGTCCCATGTACCTCCATATTGGGCATTAAAAATAGTTCCTAGTCCACCGCCCGAAAGGAAACCACCACCAATCAGTTTGGTAGACTTGTGGGAACAGAGATTTCCTCAACCAGCTTCAGATTATTTGGAATTCCGGAGATGCATTACAGAGAAATGTGTTTCATTAGAAAACGTTATAATTAAACAAAACGAATGCGCGGTAGACGGTACAGTCAAAGTGAAAAATTTAGATTTCAATAAAGAAGTCTTCGTCAGAGCGTCCTCAGATGGTTGGAGGACACATGAGGACACCTACTGTGCGTTTGTCGAAACAGGACCTCTGAGCAAAAACGGCGTATCTATATATGATACCTTTGGATTCCGTTTACAGCTTCCAATCCATTCCAGGAAATTGGATTTCTGCGTGTGTTTTAGGTGCCAAGGCAACGAATATTGGGACAATAATAAAGGCCATAACTACATCATAGAAAAGTCCTCAGTCCGTAAAGTGCCAGGAATCTCGTGCGCAAGAATTAATAATGGAAATTCATGGACGAACAGAGAGAATAACAGTTTTAACACTCCCTATTGGTGAACAGTGTTTGGCAAAGCTAGTGTTTTGTGCCATATAGTTTGAGCTTGAGAGTTAGTGAAGTCTAGACTGATTATTGTATACATTGAGTGGACTTGGACGGATGCTCAATTCTGGAAGCTCAATAGGTAACTAGTGTTAAGACTACAAATTATTCTACTTAAAAATAAGAATTTAATCAATTTTTGTTTTAAATACTTAAGCACATTTTAGAATTTTTGAGATGTTTTCAGACAAATATAAACATAAGTATGGTTTAAATCTTATCTGTTTTAAAACATTATTAATTGGTCTCTTTACAGTTAAAAACAAAATATTAAAAGGCATATTTCCAAGACACGATTATAAAGTGGCCTATTAATAGCTTGTAATAAATAATATATATACATGTTAATTTGTGTGTTGTAATGTGTCTTTGCCAAACATGAATCTTACGCAATTATAAAAGAAAGTACTACTACATACCGTTTAAATAACGACAGTATACAATTTCATGAACCGTAGGTACTTCGCCGAAGATCACAGGTTCATGAATTATTGAATCTGTTTATATTATATTTACAAATACACAGACAAACATATATCAACAATATTTATATTAGCTGTTATACATAGGAAGTGATCTAAAGTTAGAAGAGGTCAACTCATGGTCACCCTAAGGCACTTTTCAATCTCGTGACTTTGAAGTTCAAATTGAGTTTAATTTTATCAATGTGAATGATTAATTATTATTTAATTTTAACTTCTCGTATATTCTATAGTCTACGATAGGATTTTTCTTTAAATAACAAGAATGGCCTCACTTTAATATCACATTTGAATGCTAATTTTAATTGTAATCGACAAATAAATATTAACAAATAATTAATTTGTGCGGAAATCATAATTAACAATAAATTAATTGTTAATTACTGTTTTAATTATTATAAAAATGTTATTATAACTCGGATTTGAACACAGTGTATAAAAAAATATGCCTTTAATCAAATGCCTTGACTATGACTGTACTGATCTTATAGCATTCCAATAGAACATTTTCTTAGTTTACGTTTGACTTATACATATATAGAAAATTTGTTTGAAAATAACTCAAAAATCAAATGGTGTGATGGATGGATGGATTGAAAGTCCAAAAATTAGAAAAGAAGATCAAATTTCTATACGTCTTCTGAATAAATAGAAAAAAGAGGTTAAGAAGTAAGTTTTTTATAAAAAAAAAACTGATTAAAATCTTATTATTTTAGTAAAGAAGCAAAAAATCTGACAATAATAGTATACATATTATTTTATAATGATAGTTTTTATGAGAATATGTTGGAACTAGATTTAGAATACTACTTTAAAGGCCATTCATGTCTAAAAAAAGCGGTCTAAGTCATATTTTTGATATATCTTTCGTATATTTATTCTGAGGCATAATATAAAAGCTAGAAAATCCATGAATGTGAGTTAGACCACTTTTTATGAGGCATATTAAAAATAACATGGTGGGTTTAAGGCCCTTGTTTATAAGATTATTTAATATATGAACATATTCCCATAAAACAAATAATATTTTGTTTATTTTAAATCAATTAAAATAAAACAATTATGAAATGAATCTATCGAATCTTACAACAATTTTGTACTAAAATTGTTAAGTAATGATCATAATTTTTTTTAACTTAATGAAGTTATTTTTTAAGGATTTGTAATTATATTATTGTATTTTGGGTGCGATTGTGTTATAATTTTGATCTCATTAATGAAATCTAATGTAACTAATGTCAAAATGCCTTATATTTATACAAATGTTATATGAAAAAAACTTTTCTTAAATTTTGATTTAAGATCTCTATTGAGAAAAATTGTTTTATTTTAAATAGCTTTATAACATTTAAAATACTTAAATTGTGCTAAATTATTTTTAAATTAATATATTATTATTACAAAATAATATTTATATGTATGGGGCCGATTATACCAAACTACTACATCAATTAGGGCTAGGATACACGGTGTAAACTTGAAAACCCCATATATAGTGACCTAGCCTAGTGCACTAGAAGTAGGGTATCAGTAGGGTGCTAAAATCGCTTATATATATATTTTATTGAAGAAATTTTAATGAAAATTAAATATAAATCCATATAAAATAGTTTCATTATATAATTGAATCTAGATTATAGTTATTTATTATTAAAATATGTATTTTATTTTTATTTTATATCTTTAATGAAAACGGGGTTGTATTTAATGAACTGTTTTAATGAAAGAACTGATTAATGATAAATACTGTTGATTTATATTTTGTATATGGAATAGTGAATAATGATTGTAATAATTAATAATTATATGTAATGATGACTGTTCCTCTCGTTTTTGTAGTATATTAAAGATTGATTTTGAATATGTTTGTCTTTCTTTTTACTCACATCTTAAGCTTATAATAAATAAGATATGCCATATTGGACTCAATAGTGTGGGTTCAATTCTCATAGCTAAGAAAATATGATGTTTTTTTATAAATATTGGATTCAGCGATTCACTTTGTAAATGGAGAAATAAATTTCCACTACTAGGTACAATATGAATAGAAAAAAATATATAATTTTTTATTAAAAAAAAAGTAATGAGTTTCTGATTTTGAATGTGGTGTTTGTGGATTCGAACCTCATTTAGAATTATTATATTTATTTTATTTCTTTGTCCGCTTTGTTAAGACTAATCGCACTGTTTAGTTATGATTTAATCTAATAAAACAATAGTCACAGTTAAAATAAAATGTTTATTTATTAAAATATAAACTCCACTGATTCTTTGATACATACAAATAAATATACTCTTTCTGATTTACAACATATTAAATATAAAGAAAACATCATCTTATAATACATAGTTTAGTTTAGACCATAAAAAGATATATTTATCTTAAACGATTAGACATAGATTGCTTTGTGTATTTCAAAATGACCACAGCGGGAATCGAACCTGTTTCCACTGAGCTTGAGTGATGTATGAAAATGTAATAAATAAATGTATCTTCTATATAAATGTAAAAGTATTCCATTACTGATTTACTGACAGACTATGGACAGACGAAACTACTAGACTTAAAAGTGGAAATTTGGCTTGTAGACATGATAGGTACAGGATAGGATAGCGAGTGTAGGGGAACATTAAGATTTCTAGACAAAATTTTGAAATAGAATGAATATTTTTCGAAAATCCTGCGGTAATTGCGGGCAACAACTAGTTTCTTATGAAGTTAGAAGTGAAAGAGCTAGTGGAGTAACAAAATTTATAGGGTCCCTAAGCCTACACTTTATAGGGTACACCTACCCTACACTTGGCTCGCAAGTCGTTGGCATGCTCCGAGCTCCTGCAACGCGCTGAGCACGGTAAATACAAGGAACTCTAAGGTTTCTCTCTTTTAGTAGGATTCGAACATAGTGCCTTGTGATACGCAATTTTATAATTACATATCTTTAAATTTATGAAAGTTATGTTAATAGTGACATTGTGCGCTGAGTGGAAAATCAACGCCGTGTTTCGACCAAAGCAGGTAAATAAGAATACATATTATATAAGCACTCCCGCGAGTGGGGACCGATCATTAAAAAACAATCGGCCTGATATAGATAGACCTCACAGTTCTCACTGTGACATACGACCGACCTCATATACATATAAAACATATTTTCAATAAAAATATTTACTATTTTCTCGTGTTTTGAAATTCATTCTTTCATTTATTAAGGCCTGGAGTATGAATGTCAAATAAAGTTATAATATGGGAACAAAGTTCATAAGATCACACTTTAAAATTGCAGGTACATTTTCTTAGATAAAGTGATGTAACAACAAAAATCGGATATGCTACCACAACAATAAAAAAAGTAATAGAATAGTT
Organism: Heliconius numata; assembly: GCA_016802625.1. Taxonomy (NCBI): domain Eukaryota; kingdom Metazoa; phylum Arthropoda; class Insecta; order Lepidoptera; family Nymphalidae; genus Heliconius; species Heliconius numata. Next base: position 1,128,095 of record JAEBDU010000038.1, on the reverse strand, counting down.
CTCTAGAAAGTTAAAAAATAAACAATACAATCGTATGTAGTCCTATAAAAAGCTACCACTAGACCTAAATTGGAGTCAACAACTTATAGATTTACTCAAAAGCCTAATACACATCTAATCATTATTCTCAACACTTCCGTTGTCAATCTAACTCAACTGTCAGTTACAATTGAAATAAGATAAAAATGAATCATAATTTAAAATTAACCATAATAAATGTATTTAATATTAGATTATTAGAAAGCTGAAGAGTGTGTTTGGTCATTCGCGCTAATCTCAGTACCTATACTACATAAAAATAGCCATTAAATTAAGAAAAATGCAAATTATTTTACTCTTTCTAGTGATCGCATAAAATTTTAAAGGCGCGGGTTCAAATCCCGCACCATCCAAATTTGATATAAGCTTTTAAGCTTAAGCTTTCAGAAGAAAATATATTTTGACAATTCTCAACTGACAATTGAATTACACGTCAAATTCAACATTTAATCAAAATCCACTACATTCAAAGAATAAATAATCGTTTAGCCCTACATTAAACATTACAAGGATAGTATAAAATGTGTACATAATTTTTATTATATTTTAATTAATATAAATTCAACTTGACATAAATATTTGCTTTTTTATTCTAACATTCGCTTGTACGTTGAAATTTTTTTAATTGGGTTCTAATTTATTATAATGTGTTGTAGGCAAAGAGATTTCAGTAGAATGTCATTTAAAATATATATTTTTAAAGAGAAATAAATATTATATTAAAAACATATATTTATAAAATAACGTAACAGTGCAAAGATTTTTTTTAACAATATTACTAATAGATTCTAGTTAATAGATCTTAGTTATTTAAATTTTACTACGCGCGTGAAGCAACTTGTAAAATTTTATAAGTGGCCATAAAATAAAAAAAGAACATAATATATAATTATATACCCACTATTTGTATTGGAAAGACAATTCCTTCATCATTTTAAGTTCTGTATAAAAAATAAAAGGTGAAGATAAAAAAACAAAATAACACCCTATAAAAAATTACCAACGTACAAATATAGTTAAATATTCTATAACCTATATCTAAGAATATACGAACTATTTATTAAAAAATCTCACTATTTGACCTCGAAATTTCGAGAATTTGCGTATTATTTTATGCCTTAGTCGAGTTTTATATTTTAATCTTATATTTACTTTAGTTATTATTATAAATTAAAATCGATTTTTAATTTGGCTCTTTCTATTTTTTTGTAATTCGTTCAACGTAAGTACATAGATTATATAGAAAACAATAACTTTATTTTATAATACAACTGACATAATTTTTTATTGCAAAACAAAGTGATATACATAAATAATCTACAAATATTTTAAATTAAAAGTATATTATTTTTATAATATAAGAACTTAATTTAAGTTACTTTAATTTTAGAATTTTTATTTTATATTTTTTTTTATTGACACAGATTTTTTATTTAAAAAAAAAACTGGTCCAAACTTAGTTACGGGATACTAAGTTTAATTTTAGAATACTTTTTTCCCGAACTCCTAGATATGTTGTCATTTATTTTGATATTTTTAAGAATAGTGTAAAAATATTGGGTAATTGTGATAAAAATATTATCTGTGATTCCCCTTTTTCTGTTCTTCTACTATTAGTAAGTATTCAACTTGACTATAAGTCACAAAATCGGAAGTATAAGTAATTTTGTATAACGTTATATAGAAATACTTTCTAAAATCGTTTATTTATTCATTACTCATGTCATCCATTTTAAAATCTTTCTCTTTGTCGTTATCGTCGAGCAAATCTTCCACGTCGTCCAAACTAGCTTGACCGACTTTATAACCTTGTACATCTCCTTTCAAAATTTCATGTCCACTAGGACTTTTATTTTTTTCTTCTTCCAAACTTTCATCGATTATTTCCAATCGAGACTTGGAGAAAAATCGATGTAGAGATTCTAATTTATCTAATGCTCTTTCGTTTCTTTCTGTACTTGATGTTAGCGTAGTATCTTCAGTCATACACGCAGAATCGATTCTTCTAGAGTATTCAGAGAACGAATCCGATATCTCGGTTGTGGATGTTGATTTGTCAACCCTGACAACTTTAGGCTTGATTATCATGCTGGGCGGTAAATCTGGGATGTTTCGCAAATCAACTAAACTTATCGATTTTTGGCTCGGACTTAAATCAAATTCTCGACTATATTCTTCCGTAGAAGGTCCAGAACTGTCGTCGTCGAATGAATAATTTTGAATCCTCTTCTCTATATGTCTTATCAAGTCTTCTGCAATTTCTCTAATTTGCGTCATTCGATCTTTTTCCATTGTTCTATAAGATAATTCTGGTTCGTCTTCCTCTATAATATCAGATAATTCAATGCTATATAGCATTTGACCATATTGCAATTGAGGTGGTTTTGTATACATATTAAAATTCTCTATATCTTCTTGTTCACTCATTGTATCATCTTCAAAAATCATTTTTAATTCACACACTCGTAAAATTGCTTCTTCAAAAATCGATTCTAGATCAGTTTTAACTCCACTTAAGTCGATTACTGTTTCGGATATGCGTCTTCTGTCGTCATCTCCTCTGTCGATCACTGTGTCTTGTGTTTGTGTTAGTGTCGAATCAGATTTGGTCTTGCTAATATCACTGAACGTTTCAAATTTGCTTATAGTCATATCAGATTTTGACTTTTCTGACAAAGATGGCGTCACTGATAGAGATTTTGATGTATCTTTCTCTTTTCCACTATAATCTTCCATATATTTTAACAGCATTTCAACTAGTGTTTCATTGCTATCATCGCCAGGAGTTTCGTCTATGTATGACAAGTTTTTTACGTTGACATTAGATTCTGACAAGCTAATGCCTTTGTTATTAATTTCTATAATAGGCTTATCGAATTTTTTGTCTTCAGTCAATAAAAATTCCATGAGAGTTATCTTTTTTTCATCCTTCTCATCTTTTTCTACGCAACCACTCGTCGCAAGAAATTCTAAGAGCGTTTCCATTTTTTGCTCTAACTCTGTATTGACTTTGGTTGGAATATACTGTTCTTCTGGTGTATCTTCACTCCTGAAACAACTTCCACCGCTACTTTTTCTATCATCTTTTTGACTTTTTACTATTGTAAAGAAAAAGTCGATAAGATTGGCGATGCGTCTTTCAGTTCCATCTTCATCATCGGAGCTCAAATCTGATTCTTCTTTTACTAATGGACATCGTTTTTCTTCAAATTTCTTTGCGAATACCGTTTCATGTACAACTTGAAATAGATCTCTAGCCAATTTTGCTGGTGATTTAGTTTCGATGGGTTCGTACGTGCCTGCCGGAGCTGAACGCCGTCTTTCTCTGTCGATTCTAAAGAAATCCCAAAGAGAGCCAAGTTCCGATGAAAGTGATGCTCGGTGGTTCGCCAAACTCGTTCCGAGTCGGCGGAACACCTAAAACCACGTAAATAAAATAGATGATTTAATAATTAATTATAATAATAAATAAATGAGCCAGCAATTTCTTTAGATTTTGTTTTTTACACATAAGGTTGCAAGGAAATGGCGATTCTATTTTCATTATATTATGAACCCAAAACGAATATTGCAAATATTTTTCATTGACCTTTTAAAATGATTACTTTATTCGGTTGCTACTTGCTATTTAAGAGTAAGCTATTCAAGTACAAAAGATATACAAGATTTTTTTTCAGCTTCACGCGGTATCCTGCACACAGCAGGCTAGGCATGGAGAGGAGAGGGGACCTGGGAACCTAGTGTTAAGGCAATTCGTTTCCCATTAAGACACTTCCGTTCCCCACTTTCCACTAAATTATTTACAAGATTTTTAATGTAAGACAACACATTTTAACATACCTAGAGAATCTCGAGGTCATCGTATCGAAGTCACACGACTGTAAAAACGACGGCTGACTATGTAGATGGGAGTTCGTTCTCCATTAAGGGGAGAGAAATATTTGAAATTCAATGCTCTCCCACGCGGTATCACAAATTTAGGAGAAGAGAGTGTTTTAACTCAAAGCTATATTTATAAATATCATACCTGCAACACTCAGGAACGCCAAGCCCTTAATTTCCGCAAAGATACTCTCTTGAAGCGCGCCATTTGAGCCGCCAGAGCTTCAGCACCTAACGAACTACCACCAGTCTCTCCTTCTGAGTGTACCTGAAAGTGAAATATATTTTTATATATAAACTAGTGGGCCCGGACGCGGCTACGCCCGCGAAAATATAAGCCTAAATAATTAAAATAAGTTAAAAAATAATAATAAGTGGAGATTTATTATTAGAAAAAATATCGAAGTAACCGAAATGAACAAACAAAAGAAGTAAAAGTAACTAAAGGAAATTCTTAATATTAGAAAAAAAACCTAAAGTTTGCTGTCCGCGCGTACTAAACATTTTTCTATATTAAATAATTATTACTTTTTGCGAATAATATTAAATAAAATCTCAAATGATTAAAATTACGATATTTTAAGTGTATAACATCGGTATAGATAACCGAACTGAGATAAATTAATTATAAGCAGCAAACAATTACATAAAAAATAATAGTAATTCGAAAATCTATAAAAAATTACAAAATCATCAAAGTCATCTGCCCGTTCGCGTCGGTCATACTCATACTATGCCGCCCGAAGGCTAGGTTATTTGGAATCAGTCACATGTTAATTATTTATTAGAGTGTTATACAGTAAACTATAATTTCCATCTAGATGAAATGCTAAAAGTGACTATTATATTTATTTTCATAAGGATGAATATCAAATTATAGAAATCATTTAATTTTTGTTAATGTATACAAATCTATATCGGCGCGCGCCATGTATGCATTAAGCAAACTCACTTTGGGTGAGGTTTTCTTAAAACAGCAAACTTTGCAAGCCGTTGCTTAGCAACGCGTAGCGACGATTGTTATTAACATGGCGGAATAAATTCCTTGTCAAATTAATTATTTTAATATATTGGTATATATCGAAAATATTACAAATATGAGAAAAAAAAAGTATCCTATGTTCATCCCGGGACCCTCAAGTATCTCTATATGAGTATTTTATCACAATTAAATTAGCGGTTTGGCCCTGATTGCGTAAAAGACAGACAGACAGACAGACAGACAGACAGACAGACAGACAGACAGACAGAGTTACTTTCGAATTTATAATATAGGTATGGATAGAAAAAAAACTACGCATTTTTACATGTGATGAGCGCCGTAGTGGTGCAGGGACACAAGCGTGTGACTGTAGACACGACAGATGTGAGTTCGATTGCAACGTAGGGGAATGGAATTTTTAATATTTTCATTTCCTCGCTCTGGTATTGAAACAGAGCGCAGCGTTGAATTTCGCCACTCAACACGCAACGCCTCCAGAATTCGGCAAAAGTGACTAAAAAAGAATGGAGTGTCTTAATACTAGGGTCCCGGATTCCCTGTGCCTACCCTGCTACGATATAGAGTAAAGGTAATTATAATGTTAAAATAAGTGACAGTGCTTTTTTGAAGAATTCTCTCTTTCTTCTCATTATTAGAAAAATATGTGACATCTAGAAGTTAAAGCTCGGTATGTTCATATTCAATTGGTGCAACAATGACGTATTTACAGGTTTTTTTTAACAATTTAAATATGTGTATGTGGAAAGACTATTTGAAAACTTCGATTGCGTCTCCTGTAATATTTATTCAAAAAATACTAATACTTCTTAGACGTATCGAATGAATATTTATTTCCTCACCTCTCTCGAAGCCGATCGTCTTTGTGTGTATGAATGTATATCCTTGTCAGAATGGCCCTTTGCCCGCCCTATACCTTTACCCAAAGGTGCTGATGACACTCGCCTGAAAATTAAAATTACGCAAATTAAAAAATCGTGGCGCAGGAGCACAAGGTGAGATTGTAAAAGCGATTGGTAGTGGGTTCGATTCCCACTAGAGGAAGAAATATTTTTATTTATTCGCTCTGGTGTCGAGGCAGCGTTGAGTTCCGCCACTCGACACACAAAGCCACCAGAAGTCGGCATTGTCTTAACACTGAAAACAAAAAGTTCCAGATGCCGTTATGGCTTAGTGGCACAAGCAACTGTAAACGTAATGGTTGTGAGTTCTCTCCACGACGGCCTGTATATAATTGTCCGTATGTGAATATAAGGGAAGCTACTATAATTATAGTATTAAGATTATAAGTATTTTAGATACCTGCAATGCGTTGGGTCGCTGTATGCAGTTTGTACTGGAGTCTTTCCTTCACATACATTGTCATTCGATATTATATTACCGAGTGGAAAACCGCCACTACCTGGTAAACAAAATAATTTACTTATTTATTCATTTATTTTTTTATCTGTTCGTTCTATTTTTTATCTAGTACCTAATTAATTATATTTATTAATAATGATTTTATTTGGTTACACACGCTAACCATCAGAAACTACTGGTTCGAATTGGAAAATGTTTTTGGATAAATATTTTATCGAAGAAGGATTTTATTAATTGGGATTATATAGTCTATATAACATCACGTTAATCGATTCTATGTGACCCACTGTACCTGAAGTCAAGTTACCATAGGCACTTAGAATGTGTCATGTCACATGTGTCATAAACAACTCTTACTCATTTTAATTTCACCAGGGGGTCGAAGTCACAGGTGAAAGATAAAAGATAACAATAAATAAATTACCAGTAAAAGCTCCTCTCGTCATACTCAGTCCCCGTTGTATCCTCGCGATGCATGCGCGATGTCTTGGTAAAGGTGCTGTACTTCCCTTCTCTTGGAGTACGAATCTGCCCAACGTTTTCCAGGTTGCCTGTTATAATTATATTAAATTAATATGTTTATTTGAATTTACGCCGTAGTGGCGCAGGGGCACAAGGGTGCTTAGCAAAGGGTTTCATAATATTTTAATTTCTTCGATTCGATAGATAGATATACTATACAAATAATATTAGCCAATATTTTTACCTGTGCAGCATAAACTACTTCATCATCAGCCAATGGTCGCTGTTGGGGGCCGGCGCCAGCTCTGCCTCCCCATTCTAGCTCTTCTACTAGTATAAACCTGGAATAATAATTATTAATCAATGTAAATAATAATTGGTCGAAAATTAATTTTTTTTTAATGTTTTTTACATTTTTTAAGTATTAAGATAGCGTCTGACTAGTAACGCGGTTCGATTTCCACTCGAAAATCATTAGATCATTAATCATTTTCTCGTTCTGCTATAAAGACAAAGCGTGGAGCTGAACCCAGCCACTCAACACGCAATGTCTTGAATATTGGAGGGAAAGTGGGGAACGGAGTGTCCTAATTAGGTTCCGTCTACCTACTCTTCTATATAAGAGATACAGCGTCAAGCTAAAAACAAAATATTACCTTTTAGGATCATCATGGCACCTTGCTTTAGTCAACGCTTGATATATAACGTAGGAGGCCGTGGCGCCTAGTGGTACCTAAAATGAAAAAACTTGTACTTGGAAATAGTTCTTTTGTAAATGTATATATTACTATGAAACATTGGTTTCGTTGATTGCACTAATCTCCCGAACTACTGGTCCGAATTGGAAAATATTTTTTGTGTAGGATCAATGAAAGGCTACAACTTTCAGATAATTCTATTTGTTTAGGGTGAGGGAGTCGTATGTAAAATAAGAATTTGTGTAATTTTCTTTAATTTGTACTTACCTTTAAAATGGCGTAAGGTATTTCATGGCACACATTATGTACGCAGACTAAGAAGCTGTCAGGAGGTTTCCTGGGCTCCTCGTGAGCGCTGGAGTCCTCGTCGGAGGGTACTGAGTGATCCCTTGACCTGTCTGTTGATGCTGATCTGTCAAGATAGAAGTAAAAGTTAAAATGTATATTTACAAATTTTAATTATATTTTTTCTTTGATTCTGAGATCCTGAGATCCTAGTTTTAAGACACTACGCTTTCCACTTTCAACCCGTATGGTAGAGCACCTAGTAAAAGCGGCCGTGCCCACTCCACCTGCCGCCTCAAAAAAGAAGCTTGAAAATTTTTTAAATATCCTTAACACCTAAAGATCACTTCAAATTTAAAATCAAGGCCTTCCTCTTAGAAAATATCTCCAGATACGCTCAAGAGCATGAACTGCGCTTTGTCTAATCAAAGCGGGGAAATGATGATTAAGCCTTCAGGTGACGTGTCACCAGAGCGAGAGAAATTAAAATATTAAATATTTCATTCCCCCAAGTAAGTTATCGAACCAACAACCGTCGCGTTTACAGTCACTCGTTTGCGACTCTGCGCCAAGACGGCCTCAATTCAAAAAATGTGTCCGATTAATTCGCGCCACGAGTTCATCCTCTTAAACTAACATTATCTTCGAGCCAAATCTAATTTATTTATGATAAGATATCTGATATCTGATAGTAGTATAACGACCGTGTACGATTGTATATAACAAAGAGATCTACAGTATCTACTCAGTTCTTAAGTAGAATAGTAATTTATATGTAAAATTCTTCCTTTACTAAGAGTAATTGCTAGTCAACGCATAGACTTAGGACGCTGAAATTTGTTACGCGGCTTAGGACGCTGAAATTTGTTACGAAGGTTCCTTTGGACTTCCCAAGGAAAATTTGTATAGGTGAGACATATCCTCAACTGACCACTTTAGACCATCAACTTTAGCCATTGATATTTTTATATACAACTAGCGGCCCGCTCGCGGTTTCACCCGCGTGAACTATGTTATTATTAATTTCTGTCTCCATGACTACGTCATAGTGACGTGTATACAAAATTTGAGACTCCTTGTATTTGTAGTAACGAAGTTTCATACAAACTTTCAACCCCAAAAACAACCCCTTAGAAGTCGAATATTGCAAATTCCCGTCTTAGCGAGCACCTACGTCCTATAAACAACTCCTACGCAAAATTTGAGATTCCTAGCACTAGTAGTTTCCGAAATTTCGTGATGAGTGAGTGACCTTTCGATTTTATATATATAGATTATGTTGTTCCATATAATATATTTTACTTGTCTGCTATATAGAATATTCTATTCTAAGTAGTTAAGTAGAACTTTTAATTCTATGATATATGGATAAAGTCAGACTAAAAGCTCAACATTACCTTATGCTAGTCAACCAAGCTCGACTACTAGGATCATCACCAACCCTCTTCAGCAACAACCTGGCTCCAGGTCTACTAGTGGCCGCCTTTAGAACTCTCTCGTGAGGAGCTAGTACCCTCTGTGTTGGAGCTCTGGAGGCAACTTCCTCTACCAGCACGTAGCTGCCTCGCGATGAGCGGCAGACACCAGCTTTTGTTAGGCATTGGGCTATTGCCTATAAAGATAAATATATTGGTTGGCATCTAATCGGCGCGCCACTAGGTTCCGCCACTATTCTGACACTGCTATATACGGAGTAAAAAGTAAAAATCTAACCTCATTAGTAGTAGTGTCATGAGTAACCTTCAATATAGAGTAAGGTTCGTGTAACACCACCGCGTGGACCACTAAAAAGTGTATTTTTCTCCTCTGAGTGGGGGACCCTGGTTCCGGGTCTCCTCTGCAGCTTTCTCCAGCCTGCTCCTCTGTACAGCGGGAGAAGATGAGCAGGGATGCCATGTTTAAAGGCTGGTTCGTTGGTGATCTGTGAAGAAAATAATACTGTTTACTACTCTGGTTAGACGGAACACCTTGTCCAATTTTCGAGACATTGCGTTTGGGGTGGAGGCACTCACAGCCCCGCTTTTCTTTGTTATATATAGCGAGGAAATGATTATAATTCATTCCCTGAAGTGGGAATCGAATACACAAACGTCGTGTTAACAGTTAGACGCTGTGATATGACGCAGTGATATTGTTATTTTTGATTTTTTAACCGAACTCATAAAGGCAGTTCTCATTTCGACTGTATTTCTTTACGTACTTATATAATAGATATTGTCTAGAAACTTGTAATAATATGTAAATACCTTCTTTTACTACTAAGGCAACGAAATATTCCCCTAAAATTTGAACCTAGAACCTTTACTCAATAACATTTTATAGCTGGAAAAAATTACCTTAATCTAACATGCCTATATCCAGGTCTAAGACATTGCAAAGGAATGACTCGTTGAGACAACATGTAGTTTGTATCAGCGTCGTATACTTCGAATCTTACAAATGCTAACTCGGGAAAGTTTACCTGTAACAAATAATAATAACTATTTAAATAAAAAATATATATTAAATTTTATAATTTTATTTTACTTTAAACTTTCCTTTAAGCTACAAACCAAACTTATTCGACTTAAAACTTACATTAATGCAAGTTGCTTATTTACAAGTAAAATAAAATTTAAAATTTCTTTTCAACACTTACTAAAACTTACCCAAACTTACCTTAAAACTGAATGTTTCATTCCAAATAGGATTCAAAGCATTTCTTCTAGCTACCCTCGTTTTAATTTTTTTACAATCGGCTGGAACTCCTAATATTTCCACTTCAACATATGCATTGTAGAAGGAGTAGACATTTTCGGCGACATATTGGCCGGAGATGACGGCGAGAGTGAGATGAGCCGCGTGGATACCATCGAACTCTTTATCCATGGGGTTAAATCTGAATAGATAATGAATGTTAAGCTTTTTTAGCTTCACGCTATATCCCGCATATACTCGTGGGAGGGTGGGCAGAGGGAACCTTATGTACGTGTGGAACTTAGGTGGTGTATTTTTAGAGAATTTGCGTGGCGGAGCTCAACTACGCGCTTGTCTTGATGAAATGAAAATATGAAATAATTCATTTCCCCGATGTGAAATTGAATAATTTGTAGCCTATATATTTTTATCATGTAGGCTATATTATTGTAAAATTTCATCTAAGTCCGTTCAGCACGTCATTTGATTGAAAACGTAACGTAGATTCAATCCCTACTGGAGGAATTATTGTACATATTTAAAATATTTTATATGTTCCGCTCTAATAAAACAAACCGCGGCGTTGAGTTCAGTCACTCACCGGAGAGAACGAACCTATGTTCACTCTGTCAGAAACTATAATAGACTTACCGTCTATAAGCAATATGGCTACAATCCCACATGACTCTTGGTTTTCTAACGTATCCTACACAACCATTGCTCTCGTACATAGCGGCGTTAATCGCCATCGCCGCGTCTTCCGTCTGATAGTTCAGTGCGACGAGCTGAACGCCGCACGACCAGAAGGACACGGGATCAAAGTTGGATGAATCTATTCTTAGGCTGAAAAAGATTTGATTGGGGCATATTATAAAATACGTTTTCATTCTGTTATAGTTACAAAATTAATTATTAGTTGTTAAATTTTTTAGATTGCTTTGATGTTACAGCGGAACTGTGTTCAAATGGTACATTTTTCACAAATGTCCCAGATTTTCGCTGTTAAATATAGTTCTTCCCATTGTCTCATCTTCCGTTCAGTTTTCTAAACGCATCAGCTTTGCCTGAATCAGATTATCTTAATTCGCTCTGGTATCACGAAAAAGCGCGGTGCTAAGTTCCGCCATTCAATACCCAACGTCACGAAAAATGGGCGCAAAGTAAGGAACGAAATATCTTAACACTCTGCTTTCCCTGCATTGTGTGGGAAATAGCGTAAGGCTAAACAAAAGTAATACTTACCCGGCGGGATAAGTCCTAACAAGTTGTGTTTCAGTGTGAGCGATTAGAGCGAGCGGGTGTTTTCTGCATATTTTCTTAGCTATCGCTTCGTTGACCGAGGAGCATCGGTAGCAAGGGTGGTGGATGGCAGGCGCGTTGAGGCATCTACCTCGGGTGTGCTGGGTGATGGCTAACTGCTGGAATTAAAAATAATTTTAGAAAAAGGGAGAAAAAAAAAGGAAAAAAGGTTTTTTTATGTTTTTTATGTTTCACGCTGTGTCAATTGGGAAACGGAAATTCTCGACACTAGGTTCCTCTATTTACCTTATTATATGCAGATTAAGGTTGAAAATAAAAAAATATGCATACGTATAGCAGCGCAGGGACACAAACAACTGTAAACGCGACAATTTGTGGGTTCGATTCCTACTCGAGGATATTAAATATTTTCATTTCCTCGCTCTGGTAACGAAGCTAAGTGCGGCGTTGAGCTCCGCCACTAAACACTCAATGCCTCCAGAATTCGGCGGAATGTAGGAAACGTCAGTTGGCTTAAAGAGGAAACAGTGTTATACTATGGGCGGGATAAAATGTCTGGTGTCACAATATTTTTTTTACAGCTTCCGCCAATTTCATAGACGTTGTGTATTGAGTGACGGAACCTATATTCTTACCGTCCCAGCACTATCACTGCTTTCAGAAGATTCAAAGCTGCATGTAGCTCCACTTGTATTGTCCTTCACGTTGCTTGGCTGCCTGATCGAACTCCTCGGTGATATAGGATTCAGGCCTCGGAATTTTATGGCCTGAAAAATATCATTATTAATATGTCAAGAAAAGGTACGGAGGCCACGTCTTTAGTGTAAGAAATAATAGATATTTAAGAAATCTTAAATGGTAATGAGCCCATCAGTACGAAAACTGATACTGATTGTAAGCGCGAAGGTTGTAGGTTCGGTCTTCAACTACGGGGGAATGACTATTTATATATAATTTCTCCGTTCCAGTAAGAGAGCCGTTTGCGATCGAGGTAAGTTAAGGTCAACGTTGTCTTACGCTACTCAACACATAATAAGAATGGAAAAACAAAAACAAAATTCGCACAAAATTCAATGGAAAGTGTCGTCACTTTCCATAAAATAGTAGAGTAAGAGAATAGAGTATTTTAAAACTAGGTTCTCAGTTTATGCATAATTCACTACCTACTCTATTACAAAATAAACGAGCTAACCTGCACATAGGTAACCATATCGCTTAGTTCCCTTGCAATTTGATTACTCCGTTTTCTATTAGAATGTTTCATAGCGGTAACTTCTTCTCCCTCGCTCCTACGAAAACTCTGATAGAGAGAGAGGGAAGTACGTCCGACCTTCTCTTCCATGGAATTAAGAATCTTGTGTAATTCTTTCTCTGGAAATCATAAATGGAGTTTGGTTTTTATAAAACTAGTTTATACTTGCAGGTTTGGAGCCATGGTCAAATAGTAATACCTAACTTTGTATTATAGTTACATAGAAACGACTAACTTGACGTAATATAGCCTTCCTCGATAAATTGACTATTCAATACAAAACCTTTTTTATGTAAAATTAATGTTGAATAAAAAGAACTCTTCATCTTAATATAAGGTGAAATAGAAAATAAGAAAAAACACCTTTTTCTGTTTTTTACATAGTAGATCATGATAAAAATTATAGATATCAAACATTTTTTGAATAAACTTTACTTTTCAATAAGAGCTAAGGCTTTAATTTTTTGTATCATCACGTCAATAGTGATAGAGAGGTTGCCGAAACATACATATTACTAATATAAATTTAATCCGTTTACAATAATCTCATACCATCAAATTCGTCGTCTTCATCGTAATCCTCATCAGAAAAGTACTCAGTAAGCGACGAACCAGCGGACTGATTCGACATAATCGAGCTAGTTCTGTTACTGGCGTCGGGAAGCGATGAAGTTGTGTGACGAATGCCATTTGACCTGGAAAATAAAAAAAAATATAAAAAATACAAGCCACGCTTTGCTTGGCGTGGTTCAGAATCGACCCCACAACTTGTGCCCCTGGGCCATGAATACACAACTGACCTAAATGCGGTAGCCAAAACTCCACCGTAGCCCTGGGCAGAACTCGTGCCAGTCAAACCTATAGTAGGACTTGACTCTATGGGCAGTAGTTTCTTGTTTTTGATTAAGACCTGAAATAAAAAAATATATATATTAAAATGCTGGATTAAAATTGGCCAACCTCATGTCGAATCTATACTAAATACTTATTATAAAGATGACGATTTTTTTTAGTTGAAAATTATGTCAGGTAACTAACTGTAAGTTACTGGTTTGAATTAAAAAAAAAGGATTGAAGAACTACATATATCAGGGTAGAGGTACCGTGGGAACCTAGTGTTAAGATACTTCGTCCCCCAATAGGACACTTCCGTTCCTCACTTTCCGCTGATAATACTGGAGGCACTGCTGAGTGGCGGGACTCAATGTCGCGAATTGCCTGGATAGCAGAGCGATTTTATTTTCTCGAGGGGGAATCGAGCGACTACGAATAGATGATTTTTTGTAATTTGGAAAAAAAATGTTCATCTTCATGCACCTCCTGTAATTCAGTTGTCTCTGTGAATGACCAGTTCTTTCTCCACTATCCGTTCATTTTAGGGACCGCGTGCTAGTTATTAGAGCGAGAAACTAAAAATAACTCTTCCCTCCGAGTGGGAATCGAAACCAGTTTACAGTCGGATACTGTCGTGCTGGTCCACTACTGCCTACGACTCGATATATAATCATTAAAATAAAGGGACAAAGGTACCTTATATTTGAGCTGTTCAGGACTCGGCAGCCTTGGCTCGTCCGTATAGTCGACTTCGAACAGGAACGACGTGACCAGTTGCTCTCCAAACACTGCCTGGATGAAGACAAAGCTAGTAAAGCGTGTGTAATTTGTTAAGTGGTGGTTTTTATTACTTTGAAGGTCCTAGGTTCAATTTTAGGTTAAAGGTAACAATAGTTGAGAAAAAAATCCTAAGAATTATTATTTGGCAGGAATATTTAAAAAAAGAATATTTTAAAAATAATAAAACTGACATTTTAAATCAACAGTACTGTGTAAAGGAAAAAACAAATAAATCTTATGATACTGACCTCAAAAGTACTGGCCATAACTTGTTGCTGTGGCAAGCTGCAGTGGTTCTCTATACTTAGTATTAGCGGATACGGTGACGCTACAAAGGCACTCCTGAAAAATATAAAATAAAATAAATAAATCAGCTTCAAGCTGGTAATAAACTGGGACTTTAACCTTTGAACAGGGGCCTACGCCCATAAAGCTGGTGCATTATGAATGATTATGGAAACAAACCTAGCAATAGTCTCCACCACGCGTCTAAACGGTATCTTTGTGGTGAACGTGTGGCCGTGGTAGATGACCGGGTTGCCATCGTCACCGTCCCAGCAGTCCAATTCGACGCACCTACAGCCTGTTAGTAATACCTGGAAATTATACAAATTATAAATTAAACTTACTGACAAATTTTACCCAAATTATACAAAATATTTACATGAGTTGTAGCCTATGTGTTATTTTTATCTTTATAGAGTATATAATCGTAAAGTTTCATGTAAATCCATTCAGTAGTTTTCGCGTGAATATGGAACAAACATCCATACATACAAAGGTTCTGCAGCTGTAACCTGCGGCTTCGCTAACGTGCTCAAATAAGTAAGAGTAACGTATAAAGATGTTCTCCAGGCTGGTTTAATAAAATTTTAAATTAAAACCACCAGCTTACAACATCTCTCAAAAAGATGAAGGATGATGGACGACTAAAGCGATTTATAAATCGCTCTCCACTCTGAGATCGGTCTTGAGACTGAACTTGAGATGCCGTTTTTATTCATAGTTTACAGATAAAAACACGGCATCTCAAGACCTATCTCGGAGTTGGGAGCAGTTTATAAATACAGGCCTAAGTGTTGTTTTATAAATATATTTTTTTTAGATGTATCCTGCACATACTAGAGTAGGCAGAGGGAACCTAGAAACTTTGTGGTAACACACTCCGTTCCCATAAAAACTATCTGGTTCCCCACGTTCTATTTGAGGCAGCACGTGTTGAGTGGCGGAAGACATCGCCGCGCTTTGGCTTATTACCACAGTGAAGAAATTAAAATATTTAAATATTTAATTCCCCGAATGGGAATCGAACCCCCAGTCGTCGTGCCCCTTCCGTAGCTAGTGTTAAAAAACTGGTCATAAATTTATAGGAATTTAGACTTATGTCATATTATGAATCAGAAGATAAGGACTGTAAACTTTGTAGATAAAATTTAATCATATGTCGAAGTATCTATAGTAGGTACCTATAGTATTTATGACACAGAAATCATTGCTGTTGTTATACCTTCGTTCTATTAACTTTATTTTTCATTTGCAGGGTCGCGGAGGGTACCTAGTGTTAAGGCACTCCGTTCCTATTAAGACAGTGCCGTTTTCCATTTTTTTTTATTAGTGAAAATCGAACCCACCAATTGTTGCGTTTAGAATCGCACTCTTGTGCCCCTCTGCAACAACGGCCTCAAGTCGTTATGGTTAGGTTAGAAAAATAAAATAACGGTGCTACACGCTTTTTCCAGTTTAGCAGAGTAAGCAGAGGTAGGTCCTGTCAGATGATCCTCTCAATAACAATATTTATTTAGTAAAATATCATCATAGGTTCCTTCCGCCTATCTTGCTATATGCGGGAAACGGCGTAAAGCAAAAATAAAAGATTAAAAAAATGAAAAGTGTATAAATTTGCAGGCATTATGTAGTTAATGCAGCATATAAACTCAAAAGGGATTACACGCTGTATAACATATGAGCATTTATTGTAGATAAGTAGCTGTGCCAGTTCAGTGAACTGTTTGGTTCCGTTTCATTAAATGTTTCTGAATGAATAACTTTGAACGCATGCTTACAGCTTAGTATGAGCGTGACATAACTAAAGAAAATGTTTATAGAGTGAAATTGTAATTTTGCTTTAGCTTATTATTCCAAAAATATTATTTTACAATGTATTTTTGAATGAATTTAATAAATCGAGCAACTCTACGCTATGCAAAACTAAAATGAGATAACGAAAAAAATAAAATGATAGTTGAAGACCTACATCCAAATACCTAACGCAGTGATTTTAAATACTCTTTCAATATATTTCTTAACGTTACATATACATAGAAATAAAATGAATTAGTAGAAAATAAATATTTTAATTTAAGAGTAATTTTACTAGTTTTGTGTTTTTGTATCTTATGACACTAGCAAAGGAACGGTGTCGTTGGGCGCATGTGCGAAATTATTGATTTTATCTAAGCTTAGGAAAAAATCATAAAACCGCCGCACTGAGCGCGAACATAACGTAATTTTCGCTTACCAATAAATATTTACCAATTTCTACAAATATTAAAACTTTAAAACGCAACTATATATAATCTTTAGTCACAGATTATTAAGTAATAAACGTCATTTTAACGTTTGACTGTTTCTAAATTGACATTGACAATTGTGTTTAGCATTTTGCATGGCTAACAAAGTTTATTTTAAATAGATTTCTTTTTAACTTGCATATTCTTATTGTATAACATCTCTTTTTTAACCTACGACCTCCTTCGTCTCTTTATCATACAACGCGACATTTGCGAAGTGATTTGTGCTCAACTGGCACCTTCTTAAGGCCATAATCAAATTATAGAACACAGTTTATTTTTCCACCGGTTTTCTCATAAACAGTCAAAATTACGTCCGAAAAGGAAGATATAATGAAAGACATCACTCCAGCTGCCGCTACTACTGCCACCGGCGATATAGATACTAGAAATGTTGTGAAAAACCGAGAGCTACTATATCGTATGATTATCAGGTACGCTTTTTACTGAAATACTTGTTTTTCGGATATATGTTTTCTTTTGTATTGTATCTTAATATTATATTTACTTAAACTATTGTTTTTGTAACATTTGGTCTTTAGGTTTTAGTTTCGCCAGGTAAATTAAATAAACTAAGGTTATGTTTGTGAGATTTTTTGTTATTGTTACCCTTAAATTTAATTTTGTTATTTTTTTTAGTCAACTCCACTATGATGGATTTCAACCTATAGCAGCTACATTATCTGCTACTGTTCATGCTGATCCACCATGTCCACCTAGTGACCGGTACGATAAACAAATCATTTATATAATTCACAAGTATACTATAGATTTAGTTGCTAGTTTTTAAATTTAAGTAGCTAGTGACAGATGGCAATTTATTGTGGGTAGCAAAACCACTAACTGACTGAGACATCCTAACTGAGATTTGAAACTACTATAGTAGTAATATATTACATTTTATAGATAAATTATTATTAGTAAAGTAGAAAAGAAAAGATAAAGAGGACCTAGTACACTCAATTCTCAACTATCTATCAAATTTAAGGAACTTTGGCTTAACAAGGAATGAAACTCTTTGAATGAGGATTGAACCTTTAAACATATATTTAATAAGAACTAGTTTTTAGATTACTCAATCTCATGATGGTGGGTCTTCAACATGAGCCAGATAGAAAGGATAGGCTTGCTGCTTCAAGTGGGGCTGAACATTTACTTGGAACTACAGGATTTGGTATGAAACATTTTACTTTTTAAATTACTAACCTGCTTTTACTATAATATTTCATAAATGGTCTAATGAACAGTTATTTCTTTTAATATAAAAAGATTGCATTGCATATTTATTGACAGAATTTAACAATAGAAAATTGAAAAAGAAAATCACAACCATTTTTTTGTGCCAGTATTTCAAAACCATATGGAGTTTAATGTGTACACATACTATAAAGTAACAATAAAAGGAAAAAAAAAATTGATATCAGTTTAAAGCCATTATTTTATACCATTCTTTCAAAAAGACTTGGAATTTGAAATGGACGCGTCCTCGCTGGCCCCCGAACCTGCCACCTATGAGACTGCGTATGTTACGTCACACAAGATGGCGTGTCGCGCTGGTGCGTTTAGTGCTTGTGGACAGCTGGTTGCTACTGGCAGTGTTGATGCTAGTATTAAGGTAGGTTTATTTTAATGTATTTATTGGTATTTTACTTTTTTAAATGTCTTACTTTGTTTTTTATTACATCAACAGATTTTAGATGTTGAACGTATGTTGGCTAAGTCTGCTCCAGAAGAAGTTGATCCTGGGAGGGAACAGCAAGGACACCCTGTTATTAGGACTTTGTAAGTTCATTTAGCAAAATTGTGTTTTTAAATAATTTGATATTCAACTGCCTTCCTATCTTGCTATATAAGAAAATAATGTTGTTCATTTTTTTTTAAGATATGATCATACAGATGAAATAACAGCGCTTGATTTTCATCCTCGCGAACAAATTTTAGTATCGGCCTCTCGAGATTGCTGTATAAAGTTATTCGATATAACAAAGGCATCCGCTAAAAAAGCATACAAGTCTATAACTGTAAGTATATTTTAAATTAGTAGTAGTTTTTTTGAAATTTATTTTTCTCATTATACTTAGAAACTTAAGAAACAAAACAAATAAATTCATCTGTTGTTTAATTCTCCAAAAATAAGAACTAAAGAATTTTTAGACTTTTAGTCTATAAATATACCAACGAAGAAAAAATATAACGTTATACATGAAAATTTAAAGATTTCCTACAAAAAATGTTATTATATTTTTTAACAATTAATTGTTTTTATTTTTTTCTATTACTTCTTTATATCTCCATCAACATAAATTCTGCATTTTACTACATTTTGTATCAACAGGATGCCGAGCCAGTACTCTGTGTAGCATTCCATCCCTTGGGTGATCATATCATAGCGTCGACCACCCACCCAGTTATAAGACTGTACGACGTGACAACTAGCCAGTGTTTCGTGTGCCCCATACCGTCACACCATCACAAGAAACAGGTTAATAGTATCAAGTGAGTGATATAATTTTTTCATATGAACGAATTTATTTTTACCAAATGGTAAATTTCTCTATATAAACTTTTACCGTTTTATTTTTACTAGATTTTCTCCAAACGGTAAGTATTTTGCGAGTGGAAGCGCCGATGGTACAGTGAAACTTTGGGACACTGTCTCTAATAGATGTTTCAACACGTTCAACGCTCACGAGGGTGCCGAAGTGTGTTCTGTAGCTTTTACCAGAAACAGTAAGGTAAATATAGTATATATGGTGCAATTTTTTAGTTTTAGTTTTGTTTCTTTTTTAAAGTTAGTATTTAATTATTTGTCATTGTTTTTTTTTTTTAAAATTATAGTC
>JAEBDU010000038.1:943465-1083155 GCA_016802625.1 Heliconius numata | reverse complement strand
AACGGTGCGTGGAGAACGACCTAAATTTCTATTCGGGAAAAACTCTGAAGATGATAGTCCTACTCAAAATCCGAAAAAGGCTTTCAAAATATATTTATTCAAATTTTATAACGCATAAAGTGACTGTTGATATTGTTTGATTAAAACCCCGCCATTACCGGAGATTACATTATCCAGGGAACTAGAAAAGGGCTCGCTATAATACCAAAACCTTTCAAGTGGTGTGACACAGCTTTTTGAAGTTATGGGACAAGTTTTTTTACTACGCAACTGTAAGTAACTTTCATTGTTTTCTTGCTTTTTCATTTTCTCGCTCTGGTAAGATAGAGTGCGACGATGAGTTCTCGCTGTCCATCGTGCACTATGGAGATTGCTTGGCAAGCGGAATTTACTTGAGTTTAAAGACTCCGTTCTACAATTTCCATCGAATGTTCATATATCGCGTAGTGAGTAGCGGCAATCAACGCCGTGCTTGCTCTAACAGAGTGGGAAATGAAAATCTGAATATTATTATAATAAATCTTCTACATTCAAACTTTATTATTAAACCAGACTTCCATTGCGCTACAATAGTGAAAGATACTTATATATTTTCCTAAAACAACCTAATTTATAGTTACCCTACTAACCAATAGCGTTCTTTGTAATCGGATCATGTAGAGTATGCAAATATGGGTCGTAGGACACCGTTTACATTATGTTGAAGCGGGGAAATGTAAATTGAAATCTAACTTATATTATAGTTCAGATTCCTAATAGCATCAGGCTGACAGCGAAGAATAGAGTGAATCGAGGCTGTCGATGCGCAACGGCATAACGTTGTGGGTTCGATTAGCATTCCAGGGAATGAGTAATTTTCACTAAAAGAAGACAGAAGGTGGTATTAAGTTCCGCAACTCAACATTTAATGTCTCGTGAATTCGGGGAACGCAAAATTTTAACACTAGGTGGATGTTTATTTCAAGAGTAAAACTTAGATTACAATGACATAGAGCACTTGCTTCTTCCTCTGTTTTTAAGCTCTTTTAAATATCTTAAACACGTGTATAAGATAATCAAAATAATTCATTCCCCCGAATAGGAATTGAACCCACAACCTTAACGTTTACAGCCAGCTTGAGAAGAGAGACGGCCGCTTTTGTTTTTCTAAATAAATATGCAAAATTTTGATTTGTATATTAATATAACAATTTTCCCATATCCCGTGGGCATTCCTTTATTTTATTTAAGCAAAAAGTTACGTTACATAATTAAGTAAACCAACATATTGTATGAGAATGAAAAAGTTTGTTTGTTTTATTAGTAAGTGGAATATTGTATTGGGGGATGAAGTGGATACATAATTAAAACCATTGAGGCGCAGTGGAATAGTGTTCGACTGTAGTGGATGTAGGTTCAATCACCCCATCATTCTTTACAAAGAAATATATTATAATAGTGAAACTGTAAACGTAACAGGTTATAGGTTCGATTCCTAATCGAGGATATTTAATATTTTATTTTCCTTGGTCTGGTAACGAGACAAAGCGTGGGGTTGATATCCACCACTCAGCACGTAATTCGGTGGAAAGAGGGAAACGAAAGTATTTTAATGCGAACGGAGTATCTTAACACTAGGTTCCCAAGTCCCCTGCGCCTACAATGTTTTTTAGGACACAATGTGAAGCTAAAAAAAATCTAGATGAATGAACGATAACCCTAGAAATTGTCAGAATAAAAGAAAATCTATTTACTATTTCTAAATCTTTAGTTAGGTAAGAATAACGACCCAAATGTTATTGACAGATTTCGTATAAATGTCAGTTTGTACTGGACGGTACAGTAGCTCAGTGGAAAATAACGGGAAATAGTATTTGCTAATCTAAACATGTTGTGCCAGGGAATAAGAGTTGTAACAGTTGGAAATAGAATCAAGTTAATCAAGACAATGAATTATTTCATTTCTCCGCCCTCGCAATTTATCGAAAATTGGAGGTAGTGAGGAGAATGGAGTCTCTTAACACTAGGTTCCCTCTACCTACACTGTTATATGTGGGATACACGTGGAAGATAATAAAACATACTTTTAAACTACCTCCATTGGAAATAAAACATAAAATTTACTGCCCCGATGATGGCCAGCGACATTGAAGCTAAACCTTTCGTCTGAATCAATAATGTCCTCTGGAGGCCGGGTTTGATGGTCCTCGTGTCGATAGTGCGACAATGTTGCTTGACAAAAGCGTGGATGATTCATCTCTATATATAAAATTCTTTCTCTCTTACTCTTATTTACTCTTGAGTGAGTGCTGATGTATAGGCTAAGCTAGGAAGGGTTCAGGCGGATAGACGATGCTATGGAAACGTAAAAATACGGGAATTTCCATTTTACGTCTTAATCATTATGAAAACAAAATAAAATATTAATTAATAAAATCATTTTAAAAAAGCCGAAAAGTAAAATAAATACAAAATATTCAATATGAACCGGGTTTCAGAGTTTCAGGCTTATATAAGGCGCCTCCGAAAAATCGACCACAGTCCTTTTTGAGTGTGTGTGACATGTATTGTTAGGAGATATTCATCATTTGATCTTGTTTAAGGCTTTAATAGAAATTTTAGATATACGTATACTAGTTGTCGCCCGCATCTTTGCTTGTTCGGACTTAGAAACTTAAAATAGAAATCGTTTATTATTCCCCTAAAAACACTGGTAGGCAATTGTATATGGAAATAAAATAATATTTCAATAGCAATATCGCGGGAACGGAGGTGCTTTGTATTTCGATACAGCGTGAAGCTAAAAAAAATATTACCTCGAGTGAGGATCGAACCCACAAACGTCACGTTTATTTAGTTAAGGTTAGGTATATACTTAAGGTTATTTTTGCTATGGTTGGCAAAAGAACACAAGTCAAATGAAGAGCCCTCCTTTTGCAAGTCGGTTAATAATATATTTTTTAATTTCTTTTATAATACATCCCTTGTTGATTTTACATAATTAAAAAGCTTCAGTTATCTTTCTTTATAATTAAGAAATAAAGTTAATTTCTAATAAAATCTCCTTACAATGAGATCGGATAGCCAAGTAATGGCCAAGGACGAGAATTATCAACTGAATTAGTAGGATAATTATAAGGTTAGGACTTGAGGAGTAGTGATGTCCTTTCTATCGATATATCATCGCTCTCCTTCTATTATAGTGTTGTATGTGACACTTCTCAATTACTCGCCACTTTGATTATTGCGCAATGTCTCGGAAATACCATTATTTCTATTATAGTGTTGTATGTGACACTAATCAAGTACCACTCTCTTTTATTATTTTTTTTAAAGTATTATTTGTGGGAATCAAGGTGCAGGGGCACAAAGGTGCTACTGTAAAAGCAACAGCTTGTGGGTTTCCCAATCGAGCCGATTCCCAATCGAGGAAATGAAATATTTAATATTTTAATTTCCTCGCTCTGGTGCCGAGACAAAGCACGGTGTTGAGTGTCCCTCAACGCGCTTGCCTCTAGAATTCAGCGGAAAATAGGAAACAGCGTATCTTAGCACTTGGTTAACTCTGCCTACACAGCACACACTGTGTGATACAGCGTGAAGCTAAGAAAATATATTTTTTGTAAAGGCATAATAAAATAAAAATTGCGGCGTTAAGTTCCGCTTTCCATGGACAATAACTTCAAATAGACACGAAGCAATCATCACTTTTTCAACATTTTCCAGTAAAATAAAGAAAATAACTATTTTATTAAAATATTACCTACTCTTAAATAAAAATATATTCTAGAATTTCAGCTCTTGTCCCGACAAATTGCTTCGCAGGCCGAATGAATACACGCCGCTGTTGCGGAAACTTTGAATGGATCTTGATGCTTCTTAAGAATAGCATGAAGTAGATATTTTTCATTATAATAAAAGAAATACCTAAATTGTTGACGATATTTGAATGTAAGCACGACGGTTGTGGGTTCGATTTCCACTCAGAGGAAATATTTCTATGTTCTTGCTCTAGTAACAAGACAAGCCACGGTATTGAATTCTATCACTCAATTTGCAACTTGCGTGGGGAACAGAATGTAAACACTAGGGTTAATATTTTGATATTTTACTAAATAATAGGTAGTGACTCCATTAATCATTTTCACGATACTTTTTCCCGCATTCATTTAATAACAAGTGCCTTGAATATGTCCCTCTGTCTATACGGGTAAAAGCGTGTAGTTCCTTGCCTCAAAAATATTTATTGTACACCTTTTAGTTATGTATCAGAATGCATGGACCCAGAACACATAATAGCATGGCCCAGTTTACGTGTTTTTTCGTTTTATTAAATCATAAAGAACTTCTGTAAAATACATCTATATTAAAACGTAGTAAAAGAACAATAGTAATATTTGAGCCCCACTCTTTGGTTTGTTTTCATGAAACATGCATTTGTATTTCAAAGCAAAATCCAATACTAATTAAACAAGTAAATTGGTTCAAAAATTATACAAATCAATAAAATATCGATATTTTATTTCCACAGCACATCACTATGTAAATGCTTAATGGCGGCACGTGCTCTCTTCAGGAACACGTTAAATAAACGTACACGTTAGATACTGATGTGGCGGCCATTAAGTTAACCGAGATGTTAGCTTTTTATATTTATACTATTTTTTACTCGTGACTTTGCGTCCGTCAAATGTCCGACAAATTGTAAATATCCAAGGAAACTCTGGCTTCAGGTCAGTGAGATCATTAACGTGATCTAGTATAGCCTACGTCACTGTATAAACTGACTAAAATATTTTAATAATAATTTTAATTAACAGCCAATAGTTCTTGAGATTAGCGCGTTCAACCAAATACAAACTTCTCAACATATTATTCACTTACGAAAGAAAAATAATTATTAAGAAAACCTATAAAAAATTATAAAAATTTGAATATCCCGCTACGTTAGATCTTTTATACGTTTTCTTAATAAGTATTAAACTTTATAATATCAACCACTTTATAATATCAATATAATATATTGGTGCTAATAAGGAATATAGCACAGTGTTTGTAGATTCATATTTATTGCACAATATTTACTGACATGTGACTGACTTTGACTGACACGTGGGATCTAGTGCTAAGACAGTCTTTCAGTTAATGGGAATTGTAGCAGTAACCATCACATTTACGGTCAGAATATGTGCCGCTGTACCACGTCAGTGTTTACTTCAAATAGTCAGTCATTTTATAACTATGTGATATATTTTTTTGGTAACCGGATATTCATCTAGCAGCTAGCTTGTCGCTGTCTAAACAATATCTAGCGACAAGTGCGCGTGACGACGTTAAGAATGTGTAGTGATGCTTGTAATATTATCGATATTTGTGAATAATTATATATATTTTTTTTCTTTAGTGTTTTTATATTCGATACTTTTGATAGAATTATTTATACAAACGCATTAACTTAAAATTCCATTCCTATGCTTCCTATGATTTCGAAAAATTGAAAATGTTAATATTTTTCATTTTCCCATTCTGTTCTATTATATCAAATGTGTTTCATTAGCATTTTCTACTACTCGTTGTGTATGACACATGTCACATTCTAAGTGCGGGAGGTGGCTCTAACCGCAGGAACAGCGACAGACGTGATGTAGTATAGCTTACAGCCTTTGCCTTGACTTTAACTTCAGTTTGAGGACAACGCAAAAAGATGGAATATGATAAACCTTTTTTTTCTTTTTGGTAATATTTGAACTCATTATCCCATCATTTCCCATTCCTTAATAGAAAAATCCCAAGAACTCACACTTATCTTACATTAGGTATATAAAGTACGCTAAATTACTAGTTTTATGACATCATCAAACACTCGCGAACATTTTGATGGACATTTTCTGGGTCACAGAGCACTGATATCACATTAGTTCTTTTAATGTCCACGTAAGATAAAGAAAGATTTTGAATCTACTTATACGAGTATATATCTACCTAGCACACTAGGTAGACTTGCTCGCTTCGCTTCAAAACTCCCTGTTCGCTTCGCTCTCTGATAATGACGATGAAAAAGACATTGAAAGACAGTGATTTTATTTGAGATCGTCGTGGCGCTACGGCACAAGCGTGTGACTGTAAGCACGACAAGTTGTGGGTTCGATTTCCACTTCGGGGAATTTTCCTCGCTCTGGCAAAGCTTGGCGTTGAGTTTCACCATTAAATATTCATTTTTCCTCCATTTTCATAGATTTTTTTTAAAATTCAGAATTATAGAAAAGTAGTTTCAGGTGTTTTCTCTGTAGCAGGGTAGGCAGAGAGAAATTAGTGTCATTACATTCCATTTCCTATTACATTCTCCAAAATGAAACTCAAGTCCACAACCTTAGACGTACCGTAGACGGGCGTACTGTGAATGAGTAACAAGTATGTTATACCCTAGAAGTTAACTAACATCCTATTTTGTTTAAAGGCCACCATCAATCTTCCATCGACACTTAATAACGTTATCAGTTGAGTCACTAATCAATCAGGCCCGAGAGGGTATCCGAGCAATAAAATTAACTTATTAAAACGATACAAAGGCCAGTAGTGGCACAGGGTTACAAGGTCTCGACAGGTTGCTCGTTCGATTCCCAGTCGAAAAATAAAATATTTAATATTTTTATTTTCTCGTTTCGACGGAAAGTGAGGGATGGAAGTGTCTTCATGGGAACAGAGTGTCTTAACATTAGGTTTCCAGGTTTCGTCTGCCTACTCGATCCTATGTGCAGGATACAGTTTAAGGCTATATATTGACAATATAATACCCAACACCAGACAGAAGCTATAGCAACAGTTAACTAGATACAATACAGGATAAATTGAATAAAGTTAATTGAAATTTGAATTTTTTATCTCGCAACTCGTTTCTATGGAGTTTTGTATTAATCGTTTAATCCTTACGATTACGAGACTTATAATTTAGATATATTCGTACAATATTGAATGTTATATCTTCGCAGGAGCTTTAGAAAAGCTCTTACGTTTTAAAAGGTAATTAATTATTAAATTTCACGTTTGTATCTACTAAAGAGAGGATTAAGAAGAATTATTTTTGTTAGGTCCACGCTGTATCACACACATAGCCGGGTAAGCATAGGGAACTTGCGAAGTTAGTGTTAAGACACTCCGTTCCCATCAAGACATCGTTCCCTATTTTCCGCCGAATTCTCGAGTTCTTTTTATTTGCTCGCCCTGGTAACAAGACAAAACACAGCTAATAGAAATAAGAAAATAACCACATACTTCGTTAAACCTCCGTATCAAAGTCCTGACGCTGCTCTTCGCTTGTGGAGTGTGAGTTGGTGGCGCTCTCCTTATCATGTGCCTATCACTAACAGTTCCGAGGACACCTTCTCCCCCGAGGTCCAGTGTTACTTGACGGAGGTAATCTATTGGTGGTACCTGAGGAAAATATGGTATAGTTTAATTATAAAATTTTACTTATTAAGGGCATCTAGGAATATTGACGATTTAGATTTTGACCATATTTTGTGCTATGACGGTTGCAGCCACGGTTTTTATGATTGCTATCTGATAGCCTTCCCATTAGTAGCTTAATCACTTTAGTTTCATGAGATTTTTTTCTGTCATGGAGATGATGTCAACCGAGTAACGTTAGGTACGTTTATAAAAAATGCCATAAATGGAGCCTTATCTCTTAGCGTGGCAAAAAGCGAGGAAGTGAAAATAATTAATTCCTTCGAGTAATAATCGAATCCACAACCGTCGCGCTTACAATCAGATTGCCTCCTTTGCCACAACGGTTCAATATTCATTAAATCTTATAAATTCTACAGCATTCATTTTCTTTTAAGTTTCACAGTTTTTCGACATACATCTCCGTTCTCCACTTTTCACCCGCACAAATCGGATCACTAGGCATTTGAGTGGCGGAACTCAACGCCGTGATTTGTCCACTGGAGCGTAAAAACTAAAATAACTTAAATGTAATCATTCCTCAGAATGAACGGAACCCGCAGTCATCGCATTTACAATCAGATTACCTCACACCACTACGACACAACGGTCTGTTTCGAGAATGTACAATTAATGGCTTGTTAATAAGTCCATCAGGAGCTATTAGGGGTACATGATAGGAATATCGATATGCAATTTGGAAGAGAAAATGGATCATTGGTGACTGTGAAAGATCTTGAAAGGCATTACTCGTGAACGATAAGGTTGTGGGTTCAATTTGTACTTAGGGGAGTGTGCAAATATAAATAAAAATAATATAGTTCTTTATATGGTAAGATAAATGTAACGTTGAATTTCTACTTTCTACTCAAAACGCAATGTCAAGAAGATTAGGTGGAATATTTATGGATAAATTGGGCACAGGAAGATCCGTCCGCCCTTCGTTTTATGTAAAGTCTGTGATAAACCTACTTCCACTTTTAAATAATCGAATCCATTGTAATATACTAAAATAATTTAATTGGTATAAATTAAATTATTTTCATGCAATATTCCGTATAGCAGGGTAGGCAGAGGTAGCCTAGTGTAGAGACACTTCGTTCCCTACTTTTCGTCCTATTATTCGAGATATTGCGTTAATTATTCCTCTATGTGGGAATCAAACCTACGACCGTCGTATAAAGTCGGGCGCTGTCCCGCTAAACCACGTTTGCCTATGTAAAGTTATATATATTTTTAAAAGAACACAAAAGAACGCCGAACGCACAAGGCTTCCCTTTGACTTTGTGTAACTAATGAAAGTGAAAAAGTGTTTTGTGTCGACTTGTGTTTGAAGAATGAATATTGTAATATTTGCGTCTATAGTGCAGTAGATGTCGGCTGTTTATAGTTACTGTAGCAAGTTTATTTCCTTTCTCAGAATATTTTATTAAAAACAAATCACTATTTTTTAAGGAGGGGAGGGGCTTGGCGGTGCGTGAGGAACGGAGTGTCTTAACACTTGGTTACCTCTATTTACTTTATGCGGAAAAAAGCGTGAGCTGCCCTTATGAACATGACGGGTTGTTGGTGCGAGCACTTGAGTGCGTGAGAGGCTGAGTGCCTTTGATACGCGCTCAAACAAACAAACTTGGAATCTATTTAGAAACGTAAAAAGATGAAGTGGAAAACGTGTTGCGAAGTCAATTTTTTTATACGTTTCTAAATGTTTTTATTTCATTATTTATCTCCGTATCCCGCACATAGCAGGATAAACAGAGGGAACATGGAAACCTGATAATGTTAACACTTCCGTTACACCCTTTCCGCTGAATTCTCGAGACAATGCATACTGAGTGGTGGAACTCAATGCCGCGCTTTGCCTCTTTACCGATGCGAAATGAAAATATTAAATATTTAATTTCCCCGAGCGGGAATCAAACACAGAACTGTCGCATTTACAGCCATACCCTAGCCTAGTGCTACTGGGCCACGACGACTACAATGTGAATGGTACTTTTAAATAATTATAAGAATTTAACGATGCTATACATATATTTATAGTAACTGCCAATCACTTGCAGTAATTCGATTAGCGAATCAACTGTACATAATAATTATACAGCCCAGGCTAACCACAATATGACATAATTCTATGAACATAGACCAGTTAAGGGATGATTAAAATAATATACGGAATAAATAAGAATATAATAAAGTAAAATAAGCAATCGAATCCGGTATCGAGACAAAGCTCGGTGTTGAGTTACGCCACCTCAAGAATTAGGCTCTCTCAATCTCAATGGAAACGGAGTGTCTTTTAATTCCACAATGCATGAAATGAACGCTATGAACTTGCCATATTTTTGTAATATATTAGTGAAGATGTCACAGTGAAATATTTTTGGAAATTTAAACTTAGCAGAAATTAAACCCGCCCCGTCTCTTTGACCGCTAAGCCATATCTCATCAAGGTATGTCGAAATTCAATTAAATATTTCATTTTTAATTTTCTAATAATTAATCATTTTCAATTTTAGCGAACAGTTTCTGAGGTTAGTGCGTTCAACCAAACAAACTCTTTATCTTTACTAGAAATGAACATCGAATAGCCACTAATCGTTGTTGAGCGTTGTTTTAATATGGACGGAGCTGAACGGCCTTTGTCGCTAAATTCCACCGCTCAAAGGCCCAAATTTACATACGCAAACTACCACGGGCGCTCTACGTGTAACCCCGGTAACCGTCTACTGTGTACAGATAAAAGTGAATATAAATAAGCTCTATAAGTTATATGAAAATAAGAAAAAATTGTCTTTTTAGCATGGTTTTATAAGAATGGTTTATAATTGGGTAAATATTTAATTAAATCTAAGAATCTGAATTGTGCACACTTCTAATTTTGATTAAACTACTAAATTATATGTAGTTTAGATGACAATACAATATTATGGTATCATCGAGATGGTCTGATGGTGGAGTTTTAAGATGGCTGATGGAACCTTGGCCTACTAAGAACATCGAGCTAGCTTAAATAATAAAGTAATAGCAGTATCTCTTCCAAATTCATCCACCTTAAAAACTATCTTTGTATACAATTTAGAAGTAAGAGTTATTTATTAATACCATAAGAACATATTAATAACAGCTTGATTGCCACCAATTTCGTACGGTACCTCTATCTAACCTGATAGATGTGAAATCTGCTTGAAGAACAAACACTAAATATACACCAATCCACAGACAGCAAATTCATTTAACTTATAAGTTTATGTAGATAAGTTATGACTTTAAAGCGATTCTGGCTATCTCCCCAGGCGCCCACCACTAGCACCCACGCATGGAGCATATACCCACCTACGCTTTATTAAAAAATATGGTAAGGTTAGTCTAACATACATTTTACCGTTTACTGGTGGCGATCATTTATACACTATACTATGAATAGTTGATCGATGGGTTCTGTGCTTAAAAAGAAAAAAGGGGAAGCCTTTTAGGGTCACTTTGTTGTCCGCCTGTTTGTTTGCATGTTTGAAAAGATCATCAAGATGACGTGGAGGCATTAAACGTGATATTATTAAACTTCCTCGCTTTGGTAACAAAATAAATCGCGGCGTTTAGTTCCGCCGCTCAACAGGTCATATTTCGAAAATATTCCAGAAAGGGGGACATGGAGTATCTTAACATTAGGTTCCCTCCGCCTATCTACCGATAGGGAAGGTTACCTTGTTTCTACCAAAAAATATATACTCGTACATAAATTAAAATATAAGTATGTCTTACGTTTGCTTCGAATTCACTACCATTCCATTTAATCATCTCTACTAAGCTACAACAACATCAATCATTGTTAATTACAGAATACAATTTTTCCTTTTGTAAAACAGAACAGTCTATTGTCACTTCCAAACCATAAGCCCGGCTTATGGTATGATTCATGAAAACTAATTACATAGCTTTCAATATAATCCAAATTGTGAGCACGTTGACGCTGTCCCACACAGAGAGAACTCAGTGTTAAAACACTCTGCTTCCTGCCTAATATTCGACACATTGCGTAAGTGCCTGATCTCAAAGTAGTGTTTTCACTTCTTACTAGGATTAGGAAATGAAAATATTTTTTCCCCCAAGTGGGAATTAAATCCATAACAATTCCGTATATATACACTATAAACTGCACTTGGTAAAGGCATTTTTTGTCAGTGTGTTTTGAGTGGTGGAACTCAACTCCGCGTTTTGTCAAACAAGTATTTCAGTACTGCAAAGTTTCTTTAAAGTTATTCGAACCTACACCTAGATAACACTAACACCGTGCCCGACGTACTCGTATACCTGAACTAAATGATCACCGTTCAAAGATGCAAAGAGATATGGCTGAAAAGGTTCAGCAAGAACCGATGGCTCCCGTCGGATTTGGAAACCTATTTACGTTGCTCCACATGTCACGTACTGAATTATGCGGGGTGGCCATTTTTTGTCATCAAAACTGAATATTTTAGTATAATAATCTACGAGGCCCTTGTGGCACAATGGGTTCAACTGTAAATACGTTAGTTATAGGTTCGATACATGTAGGGAGGAATGATTATATTTTCATATTCACATGCAGTGTCTCAAAAATCTAGATTTTTAGACTTTAGTCTAGTCTATGAAAAATGAAGGGTTGACGGATTGAATGAATGATGCGTATAGACAAAAACAATCCAATTTATTCCATTCCAAAAGGCAACAATTAACAAATATGAATAAATGATGATTGCCAACTTCCCCACTTAGCCTGTTTCGACGACTTTCGACCTATTACGCTTTGTGAAAGACAGATGAGAGCTTCATGCTTTAGGCGAAGAGAACCTAGTGTTGAGATACTTCATTCTTTTCTTTCTGCCTAAATTCGAAATATTATGTGTTGAGTGGTCAACTCAACGCAAAGTCAACTCAAAGCAGAATATTACAACAATATAATAGATATTGTTGTAATATTCTGCTCCAAGTATTATATCGATTTCGCCTATTTTGAACCCGCGTAGTGCGACACTTGTAGAGTGACAATAAAAAAAATAGGATTACTTTTACTGTACATAAAAAAAAGATTATGCATATATATATGTATGTAAATATATCAGTTATAATGTATTTTCCTCAATCAGGACTCAAATTAGTAACCTACTGATTTTACGACCACTGTGCCATAGGGTTAGAAAATTCACGTTTTAATTAATGAAAATCAGATCGAATACCGTTTATTTGTTGATAGAGTAATAAATATGTTTGTTGGTGATTAAATTGCCATAAAACGGCCATAAATAGGTGCCTGTTGCGAAGTTACGAGCTGTAAACCTATTTTAGGACAATGTGTTTGCCAAATTAGATATACTGCTTATCCATGGTATTCGAAGTGCTGTACATTAAATTTTAGGGATTTTACTGCAAAGTTAGCCAAAAGATTATGAAGGTGTCCTAAAGATAAGAAGTTATAATTTTTTATGATATTTATTACGGAAAAATGTTATGTGTCCGTGTATATTTTATAGAGATCGTCGTGGCGTTTGTAAGCGCAACGGTTGTAGGTTCGATTCTCACTCGGGGGAATGATTTATTACCCTTCCTTCGCTCTTTGTTAGATTCCGATAACAACATAAATTGTCTCCACAAATGCGTGACTTGCAGGCAACTCAACGATTTTCACAGATGCACACTTACATCTTTTAAAGTAAACAAATTTTAATGCGATTTTTACTATTAGTCGTATTAAAGAGAGTGTTTATTTGGTTGAAAGTGCTAATTTCAGGAACTACTCGTTGATATAGATTTTTTTGCCGTTGATAGATTATCTATTTACTGAGAAATTATAGGTTAAAAATAACAGACGAAGCTGCGGGCAAAAGCTAATCTATATATATAAAATCGAAAGGTCACTCACTCATCACGAAAACTCAGAAACTACAAGTGCTAGGAATCTCAAATTTTGCATAGGAGTTACTTATAGGACGTAGGTGCTCGCTAAGACGGGAATTTGCAATATTCGATTTCTAAGGGGTTGTTTTTGGGGTCGAAAGTTTGTATGAAACTTCGTTATTACAAATGCTAGGAGTCTCAAATTTTGCATAGACGTCACTAGGACGTAGTCATGGAGACAGAAATTAATAATAACATAGTTCACGCGGGTGAAACCGCGAGCGGGCCGCTAGTAACTAATAAATTGTAAATTTATCCACAAAACTTTAAATACACAGTCCCCCTTTCGTCTTTACAGGACGAGCTTATCGCGGTACCTTCCTTGCATTGTTTAACTACATTTGTTTGTTAATTAAATAATTATTAACTTTCAAATAAGATTTATAACTTTTTTTTACCTTATTAATAATAATTAAGGAAAATGGGAGGTCAGTGCTTTCTGTTCCCTTTATTTTTACTCAATTTTTGGAGACATGGCCTGATGAGTATTGGAACTCAATGTCATGATTTGTCTTATTGCCAGAGCGAGGAAATGAGGTTAATTTATTTCCAGAGTAAGAATCGAACCGCCAACCGACACGTTTACAATCTGAGATTTTGCAGCGAACTAAAAGTACTTACTTGATAAAAAATCTTATATTCTGTATCAGTGAGTCGTAAAGCCACCTCTTCTGGAAAATGTAGCAATGTCTTCAGTATCGCTAGCTCTTCATGACTACTTTCTTCACTCGATGAAGCACCTGAAAGTAATTGTTAGCATTAACTTTTTTAATAAATACATTTTTTGAAGGCCAGTCTTAGTGCAGAGGTATCAACGTGCATCTGTAAATGCGAAAAGTGGTGGGTTCGACCCCTACTCGGAGAAGAAGAAAAAAAAATATCTATATAATTTAGCACTAATATTTTTGAGCGTTACGCTGTATCCCGCTTGTGCTAAGGCGGTTGCAGGTTCCATACTTACCACCCAGTTATCGAGACGACCACGAAACGACGACCATAAAAATTATAGAATACATCTGATTTTTAGGGTTCCATAACGTAATTAATATTGAAACGCCTGAGATTCGAGGCTGGCTTTTTGTTTATCCGATATAATAAGTGTTTGTAAAGAAGTACTCTGTATTAAACAAATTGCCAGAATGATTCATATTTTTTATATTCTCTTTTCACGGGAAAGGGAAAAGAGTTGGAGGGGATCTAGTTAAGACACTCCGTTCCTTAATTACTGCCAAATTTTCGAGACATTCCGAGTTAAGTGCAAAACTTAACGCTGTACTATATGTTCTTACCAGAGCGAAGAAATGGTAATAATTAATTCCCCTGAGTGGGAAACGAACCCACAACCGTCGCGTTTACAAGACATATTAAATGTATTAAAGAAAATTGGAAATGATTAAGTATTTAACCAGTCTTTTATTCTTTCATTGCTTACAAAATAAGGGACGCGCGACGCTCCTAAGGCAATCGAATAACACAACGCATTTGAATATATAACTAAATTTCATCGACTTTAGCGAAATTAGTTCAGTTGTTCCGGTCTCCGGGACGATTACAATGAGAACTTTTAATGAAGTCCACCTAATTATGTCTCGTTTATATGATATTTTAGGTTAAATAATGCAAGAAAAAACAAAGTTTTTCAGTAAAGATATATTATTTACCTACCATATTGTTAAATAAGATAACTGTCAAGTTGGAAAGAAGCGAAGGAATGAATTATTTTCATTTCCTCATTCTGGTAAAATGACAAAGAGCGGCGTTGAATTCCGCCACTCAAAACGCAATCTCAAAAATTGGTGGACGAAGAGTCTCAACATTAGTTTTTCCCTACATGAACATTGGTTTAACCTGCCATGTCCTGCTGCCATGAACGGAACAGCTATAAGAAACAATACCCTCTTTCACTACAAATTGGTTAAAACACACTTATTATTTTATAATAACGTATTTATTCGCTAAGAGATGTATGTTTAAATTTTAATCAGTCCTTATATCACCGCTAATTTGGATGTGGGTCAAACAATTTGCAAAAATCTTTTTTGTTAATGCAAAAGGGCAGGTATTTTTGGGACAAAAGATGGAAACAGGACAAAGAACGATAAAAATGGTATTTATCCTTAAATAATATGGATGTTTCTTATACATACATAATATATCTATATTATGTAATATTATAAAGCTGAAGACTTTGATTGGTTGAACACACTAATCTCAGGAACTATAGGTTTGATTTGAAAAGTTATTTTTGTTTTAGATAGTCTATTTATCGAGGCTATATGCATTTGATTACCTTAATTGTTTCGATGTAACCCACTGTACCTGTGGCCAGAGTTACGAGGGCCACTAAAAATATGTCATGTGTCATACACAACGAGAAATTATTTCCATTTGGTTGCAGGGGCGATGCCACAGATAAAATCACAAAAAAGTAAATTTTATTGTTTCTCAGTTTTAGTTACAACAATAATTTCTAACTACTATTATAGTACTTAATTTGAGGCGGTTCCACTTTGTCGATAAGGGTGACTAAATCAAAGTAAATTATATAAAGTAATTCCCCCGAGTGGGAATCGAACCAACAATTGTTTTTACAGCCAGATGCTGTACCACTGCGCCTTCACGACCTACCATTTCAACAGCTTAAAAGTCGATAAATCAACAAAAGTAATAAATAAAGAGTATCTAAAGCAATTAAACAAGAATTTATCGGTAAAGTAAGGTTTAGGGGGTGAGAGCAGATAATTTGGCAAGTTTGGCCTACATCGTGAGATGGGTTCTATTAGGGATAGACACGTTCTTTTCAATTTCTTGTGGAATTTAACCGACTTTAAAAGAAAGCAGCCCTTATTTGAGTCTTTAAAATAGATTTATCAGTTTATGAGATATCGACGTAAGTACGGAATGAACGTACTCAAAGAGTAAAACGGGACGCAATTACTAAAACTCCCGCCTGTATCTCTGTCCGTCTGTCACCAGGCTGTATCCCATGAACAGGTACAATGTTTACAGATGATGAATAAAATAAATATTTAAGGGAGCACCTACATATATAACAAACCAGATTTTTGCCGTTTTTATAAATTATATGGTTAATTTGGTTTTTAATATTATAATGTTACTTCAATAGTAATACTTCAAAATTCAAATAACATAATATAA
This sequence comes from Heliconius numata, assembly GCA_016802625.1. Lineage (NCBI taxonomy): Eukaryota > Metazoa > Arthropoda > Insecta > Lepidoptera > Nymphalidae > Heliconius > Heliconius numata. The sequence continues at coordinate 1,066,637 of JAEBDU010000038.1, read as the reverse complement.
TTAATTATTTTTGATCATTGAATTGATAATTTTTATTCATTATACTTTTGGAACAAAGTTCCTTACGGCAGGCTTGGAAGAGATAGGGATTTCGCTGCGTGACCGAACTGCAAAAACTGTTAAATGAGACGTGCGCAGGCGCGACAGTCGCATACACAGACGAGTAGTGTATAATACCTTTCTCTTTCTCCCTCTTTCTTTTCGTTCTCTCATCCCTTCTCTTTCTATTACCACTCCACCCCACCAATGCATAGTATATACTCATGAATTCATGGACAAGCACGTGGCGAATACTCACATTATAGATACATTTTACTCGTGAGTAGCTACGTTTATTTTTTTCATATAATTTCAAATCGTCAATTTGCTTCGCAATTTGTGTCGATTCTACATTAGCCGAAGGAACTTCGTTCCTACCTGGTGTCCCACGACACCATTTTAATTTATTTTATTATCAGCTTATAATCGTTTTAGCGTTAAATAAAAACAAAATAATAAGACAGGTTATTTTAAATAGATTTTTAAATAATTACCTTCAAAGTCTGTATCCAAAGCATGCCCGGTAGAGCCTCCACTCGGGCCAGGCCTGGACCCGTCTCGCATCTCACTTCACTTCACTTATCATGAATAACTAAACACTTGTCATACACTTACACTTTCACACTTCACTGTACACTTTCACTTTCATGATTAGAGCTGTTGGCATCATGACGTCACTTTGTTAGTGACATCTATGTGTTCCATACAGCCTTTTTATTCTGTAAGAAAAAATAGTGTGTTAGTGTATTTAGAAAAAATATTTTTTTATTAGACTTTTGTTGTGACCGTAGTGGCGCAACGGCATTACGTTTGACTATAAACGCGACGGTTGTGGATTCAATTTCCACTCGGGTGATGAATTATTTTCAATTCTTCGCTTTGGTAGCAATATAAAGTACGGTGTTGATTTCAGCCACTCAATACGTAATATCTCGAAATTTGGAAGTAAAATGGGGGAATGGAGTGCCTTAACACTAGGTTCCCTCTTCTTACCATCCTTTATACGGGATACAGAATGAAGTTAAAAAAACAACACACATAAGGACAATATAGCAAAGCAAAATCGCATATATCTAACTCGTAATAACTAGCTAACTCGTTAGGCAACAAAAAAACTTTGTTGTGTGTACCGTCGGCAAATAAAGTCGTTGTTTAAATAAACTTTCTACACATGTTCATACAAATATGTTCTACTCAAAGCTTTGTCGGATAAAGAACCACTTAGGATTTAAAAATTATAATGCTTAGTTTTCGCTTAATATTTTTAAGCGTAAGTAGATTATTTTATTTTATTATGCTTTAGTAGTAACAAAAGTTTCATCATGTTTCATCGTTTTTGTTATCTTTTTTGAGTCTAAGATAGACAGGAAATGAAATAGATTTCAGATGCACAACATCATCTCTTATCTTAAACGGCCCTTTTATATCTAAATTTAGTGATCAGTCACTCGTTTTTTTTTGTAAGAATAAATATTTTGTCACCACTACTTTCCCAAAACGTATTGTGCACACATTTTTTTTCTATCGCTACTTTTATCGTTTGGCAAAAGTTTTCGACAGGCGATAAATCATTGCATTCGTGCCTAATGAGACATGTTCGCCAAATCTCGCGTATTGTTTTTTGTTTCCATGATTGTTTGTTTAATGTAGCAGACAATGTACGACTCAGAGCTGAATCTACCAACGGTTAAGGATTTATCAGCTTCACGCTTTATCCCGCTTTTAGGCGGAATTGATCTTGTCTTTAGTGCCTTACGTAGTCTAATGATAATTTGGCACGAAATTTAAATAATTTATGTATATAGTTTTGTATCTATGTTTCTTTTTACATTCAAATTAAGAAAATATAATTTACAAGACACGCGCCAGGCTGAAATCGCGAACCATTTCAAGAGTCGTTCATACCTTATTGGTTTATAAGGTTCAGTCATCAGTCTATATCCATGAAATTTTGCATATTAGTTAAAACCCCTTAGTATGTGGCGTATGTTAAATTTCAACAGCTCAAATCAAACTTAATTATAGACATAAAACGTTTAAAAATCGTAGTGAATACAGAACTTGGCACTCTTATAGATCTCCCATTGTTTTGTCGGTGAAGTTGAAAAAGACATTTTACTAAGAACTCATTTCACATTTATAATTTTTATGGAATTATAAAAAGCCTTCATTTTTGTAAGTAAAAATTCTAGCGAACTAAAATCCACTCAAACTTCTAACTTAGTGATAGAACACTCTCTTCTCACTATTTGCTTGAATTCTAGAATTCGAGTGGGGTGTTGAGTGATGAAACCCAAAGCCACGTTTTATTTTACCAGAATGGAGAAATAAAAAAATATTTAATTCGAACTCGCAACCATTGAATATACAGTCTAATGCTGTCCCACTGCGCCACGACAGTCTCAATAAGCAATGATGGATTACCCCCCGCTTTATTCCATTCCGCTTGTCAGCGTGCCCTTCATGGGGTTGAAATTGTCAACATGCCAAAAATCTGGAAAGCCCCTACAAAAGATTGCAATTTTTTATGTTACATAAATAATTGAATGCTACATTATAAATGTTTAGATCTATTGGACATTCTCCAAGACGTTAGAATTCTGTAATGTTTTTTTTATACTTACTAAAGCCGGTCGTGGCGCAGCAAGCGTGCGACTGTAAGCGCAGGCTGTGGGTTTGATTCCCATTCGATGTAATGTTTTAGTAATGAGACGAAGTGCAGCATTGTATTCCGCCACTCAACACGCAATTCCCGCAGAATGCGGCGGAATATGGTTAACGGTGTCTTAATTGGAACGTAGTGCCTAAACACTAGGTTCCCAGGTAACCTTTGCCTGCCTCGCTAAGTGCGGGATACATACTTTCCATTTCTAAGTGACTGATAGATATGCACAGACCAGCTTAGTGGATATAGAAAATTTAAATTTGACATGTTGATAGGCTAGAGAAAGTAGGGGACCACTAATAGAGTTGGACCAAAATTTCTAAGAGATCGGGATAGAATGAGCTCTTATGTTCTGTAATTAACGCAAAGAGAGTTACGGTCTATAGTGAGTTTAATTTCGAAAGTAACAAAATCTCTGGTAAATTAAGCGTTAAATTCGACCAAAAAGTTTCATTTTATGTAGCTTTCCTTAAAACTTGGTTAGATATTTCTGTGTACACAAAACAGGTGTTGTAAACGGTTAAGGCGCGTCTAAATCAGTAGACATTGCGGAAAAGTAGTTTCCACTCTAGTGTTGTGCTTTGTGGACTTCATATAAAAAGAAAGAAACGGAAAAACTGTTTGTGTATGGTTCCGTACATCAAAAGATAAAAACGACACAAAATCCTGAAGTAAACGAGTCGAACTTAACTGGTTTTTATTTTAGCTGCACATTGTATCCCGCACGTAGCAGGATAGACAGAGATAACCTGGGAATCTAATGTTGAAGCACTCTATTTACATTAAGACACTTCCGAATTTTCAAGCCATAGCGTGTTGAGCGGCGGAACTTAACACTGTGCTTTGCCTCGTACCAGAACGAGGAAATATAGTTATCAAATATTTCATTTTCTTGAGTGGAAATTGAACCCACAACGTCTCCAGTTTCCACTAGCACGCTTGGGCCCGTGTTTAACGTATTTTTTTAATTTACTTTTTATTCTGTCTAGCGTGACATTTAAATAGCAGATATAAATGGCAGGTATAGATGGTGGCCCCACGCTTTAATTTTATTTAATCACGAATATCCCTAATAATTTTGATTATAAGTTTTTTTTCTTTAAAGATATCTATCTAATTTGTACATATTTTAAAAATTAAATATCTTGTTTGTATTAATATTAAAAATATCCACTTACGTAGAAGTACGAAAAAAGAAAGAAAATTTTAATTTATCCTGAAAAATCAAATAACGCAGTATTGTTTACTGCATCTAACCACTCGAAATATTATCTTTATCGATACATTTGAATGACATCACTATTTTGTTATTCTTCCTTCTTAAGAGGGTAGCGTCTGCAACGTATGTATGAAAGAAAATAGTTTTTGGGATATAATTTACCGTTCACATATTATTAAGACCTTTCTTCGTTACCTTTGCTTTTCGGGAATACAATGAAATAAAGAAAAAAAACTGAAAGTCTAGTGCGAGTTGGACTCGGTCACCGAGAGTTCCGTACCAATTCCACAAGGGACGTAAACGTGATTGCAACTGGAACGTTGTTTAACTAACGTTGGGAAATTTAAGTTTGCAAATTTTTATTTTAAGCAAATATAAATCAGCTTCACGTTATATCCCGCACACAGCTGGGCAGGCAGAGGGAATCTAGTATGTTGTTTGTTTCAGGTACGGAACCCTAAAGTAAAAAAAAAAATAGCTATAAACTCTTTTTTTTATTACATTACATTTTTGGATAGAATTTGAGAGGATTTAGTAAAAAGTAGGTGGTGTGATTGTCAACAGCAACACGTTGAGGGTTCGTTACCAGAGCGAGGAAATAAAAATATTAAATATTGAATTTTCTAACCCTGGAAACGAGGCAAAGCGCAGCGTTGAGTTCCGCCACTCAACAAACAATGCTCCCAGAATTCGGAGGAAAGTTGGGGACGGAAGTGTCTTAATGGGAACGGAGCGTCTTAAATTTAGGTTCCCAGGTTCCCTCTTACCGAATTAACATACAAAAATATAAACGAATATACAAAATTGAACAAAACGATCAACATGACTGTTTATTCTACACCATACCAAATGCCGTCAAACCGACAACGTCCGCTGAAACACAATTTAAATTCAAAAGTTCTATCTATTTCCTTTATTTATGCAATTTGTCACAAATAAGATATGTACATATTAAGTGTAAAATCCTATGATTTTTTAACGTTCCTTTCTTTAACTTCATTGCACAGCGGTACACGTACACGTTTGTCTGTCAGTTGTTGTGTGTTCGATTCCCACAGGGGGGAAGTGAATTATTTTTCACATCCGCCACTCAACTCACTGCGAGCGATGCTAAGAGAATAGAGTGTCTTAATACTAAGTTCTCTCTGCCCTGTTTATAACAAATTAACTCACGCTAGAAAATAAGCTTTAACAACCACTGTACCATAAGGGTGTTTTGTAAGAGAAATCACATCACAATATTATATACGGGTAAGTTTATGAACGGCCGTCGCCTTACATATTTAATGGCGGCCCCCAAGCGGCCCCCCGGCAACCCCCAAGCGGCCCGATATGCCCTTAAAATGATACATCAAAAAATATTTAGTTAGAGTCGTGGCTTGTTTTATATCTTCTCATTTGTGAAAGAGTTTACGATGATTTGTTACTGTTTTAGAACGATACATAAATGTCGACGGTTGTGAGTTCGATTCCCGCTCAGGAGAAAAAAATGATTTTATTGTCGTGTCGTTGTTTCCGTGAAATGTTATCACGGAAAGTGATCCTATAAGGGTTCCGGTTGTTCCTTTCGAGGTGAGGAACCCTAAAAATGTTTATTACGCTTTCTCTCGCATCCAGCAGCCGGCACGGTAGGCAGAGAGAGAACTTAGTGTTAAGACACTACTCCTCATTTGACTACCATTACATAAGCTACTAAATTGTTATTTTTGTGTGCTATACGCGGATACAGCGTGAATCTAAAAAAAGGAAAAATACGTACAACCTTCCTTTAGGTAACCATCCCAACTCAACAAATGCGTCAACTATTTATTAATTTAGGAATTCCTGAACCATTTTCGCTAAAATAAAAGAATAACTTACATATCTTTTAAAGCTTAGAAACTTTTCAAAGGCAAAGTTTGGATTGACTTTACTGAAAGAATCACAATAAGGCTTATATAAATTGTCTTGTTTTTAAGATTTTGGTATCTCAAAAGAAAAAAACTTAATTTATAGGATTATTTTGTGTCTGTATGTCTGTCTATTCGTCTGCTAAGAGCATTTTACTCAAGAACACATAGAGACGACAAACTAAAAACATATAGGTAAGTCTGAACATTAATAAACGGGTCCGAACAAAAAAGAGAACGGAGTGTCCTAGCACTAATCTCACCGGTTTCCTCTGCCTACCATGCTATGTGCAGGTTACATGAAGCTTAAAAAGATAATATTTTCCTACTCCAGTTTGTCTGAATAATAAAGCTAAGTATAGCTTTATTACGTGACTTAATATAACGTGACTTATAATTGTGAAATAAGAGTAATAAAGAGCATCAAGCTCTTTATTATTTAGGTTGAGCTGACTTTGTAGGTTTTAGTCTTTTTAGAATGGACGAGAGGCTCTGGTAATAAGACAAAGTGCAGCGTTAAGATCCGTCAGTCATAAACGGAGTGTCTTAACTCTAAGTTCCTCCTCTCTGTCATGCTATATGTAAGATATATCATGAAACTTATAAAGAAATCATGGTAAAGAGGACCTTATACTTCTGAATTTCTTATCAGTAGATTTAGAAAAAATCTTCTTCATCCAAATACTTTTCTTAAAGTGAACGGAAATTAACACTAGACTCCTATGTTTCCCCTACCTACGCTGTGGGTGGGATACAGCGTGAAGTTAAAAAAAAAACATCCAAATACACAACCCTTTTATTTTCTAATTGAGTAACACAGCTAAAAGGAATCCTTTGAAACGCTCCCAGTATCGCGATATCAGATTTATTATATTAAATCGAATAAACCAAATCTCAAATGTATAAGAGTATGAATATTAAATTTGTTATAGAATAAATTTATTTTCACCCGTGGCGTGGTTGAAAATCTGACTGAACTAGTGACGATTTTGGATTCGATACCTGTTCGTGGGAATGCTTATAAGGTATAAAATACTATAATTTTTTTTCATCAAATTGAATTCCGCATTACGCTGAATCCCGCACACAGGAGAATAGACTGAGGGAACCTGGTAAAACAGTGTTAAGATACTGTGTTCCCATTAACACTTCCATTCCACACTTTCCGCCGAATTCTGGAGACATAAGTCACAGAACTCACCGCCTCGCTTTGACTCTTTAGCGAGGAAATGCGAGCTCCAAAGCGAGAAAATGGAAATATTATATGTGAACCCACAACCTGTTACGTTTACAGTTGGATAGTGCCGCCATTTAGTCTCATATCTAGCCCAGGTTCTTAGCCAGTTATTTTAGTAATTCATAGTAATTATCATTTTTCATCCACATCCTCGTAACACAATTCATGCCCTAATATAGAAATAGTACCTATAGATTAGTAAACATGTATGTATGTATTTCTATATTAATATTATAAAGTTGGATAATTAGCCAATTTGAATTGAAGATATAATGTTTGTATGGTCCATTTATCGAGGCAGGTTTTAGGCAGGTTATAGGTTTTAGGTTCCCATACGACTTACTCGTCCGTGTTGTCTGTCAGTCACTTCACTCAAAATGTTTACATAATTTGCAGATTATTCAGATGTGTAATATTACTGCAAAGTTTCATCTAAATCCGTTCAGTAGTTTTTGCTTGATAGTGGAATAAGCATCCATCCTTACAAACTTTCACGTTTATAATGTTAGTAGAATATAAATTAGGAAATTAGTGAAAATAAAAGATTAAAATAAGAAGAAAATATTCGATTTAAATAAAATTTAAAGCTATGTTCAGTATTTTCCTTAGAAAATTGCTTTTTACCTCACGCTACCTTATTGGGTCGGTAAGACCGGAAGTCTGTTCAAAGGTAGCTTATTGCTTCCAAGCATCCGGTTAGGACGGATATATTGTATTACAGTATACTGGTGGCAGCCCGCAATTTCATTTGCCTGAACTATAAAATGAAGAATTTTGAGTCTCTTTCATACCTACACCCTTAGAAACCTGCATAACAAATTTCAGCGTTGTACGCCGCGTAGTTCTGGCTGTGCGTTGTCTGTCAGTCACTCGGTTACGAAAGAGTTTTATGTATATAGATTTAGATATCATTGTGAACCATTGCCTTATTGTGTATATATATATTTTAATAACATAGTAATAATAAAAAATAAAAAAAGTATTTCTTTTGTTTCAAAATTATTTATTGTAATACAATACAATCCATTGCTCACATTGAAATGACAAGTACAATCGTACATTGTGTCAATATTCAAGTAATTTTATAATTGGCACTAGTTTTTTTTAGATTCACTCTGTATTCCTCATATATTAATGTCAGCTAAGAAATCGTAGTGCTTAAATACTCTGCTCCTCACTCTCCGTCCAATTTTAGAGAGTTTACAGTAGAGTGTGGAGCTTAACTCTCCGCTTTCTCTTGTTTTGAGATTCGCCTATACGATTGTCACGTTGAGTTCCGCCACTCAACACGCAGTGCCTTCAGAATATGACAGAAAGTGGGGAACGTGCCTTAATAGGAACGTAGTGTTTTAACACTACGTTTCCTCCGCTTATTACTAAGTGAAAATTGAACCCACAACTGATACGTTTACTTAAGTACTAGCTACTAAGTAAAACCGCTGTTCCACGAAGGCCTTCATTTTATTTATTGTATCGTTGAGAGCAAAAAAAATATTATTATGAAATATTAAAGTCCTTCGTCTCTTGTTATTCTTTGCAAGCAAATAATAAAAGAAAGTTTTAAATCAATCCAACAACGAAATAAAAAGTTTGATATAAAGTTCAACACTTTTCACTTTCTTAAGAATTGAATTGCAAGATGCCGGTCTGTTGAAAATTACCCCTTTATTATATAGAAGGTTGAAAAAAAGACCTTTATAATAGACAGTTTTTTTTTCTTTATTATCTTCCCTATGTAGCTGGGTAGGCAGAGGGAACCTAAGTTAAGTTAAGACACTTCCCGAACTGCCTAATTTCCGAGACCTTGCGCGTTGAGCGGTGGAACTCAACGCTTCGCTTCGTTAGCTTCCAGTGCCAGGAAATGAAAAAAGATCGAGTGAGAATCAAACCTATACCTTCCCTACCCTTCCCTACCCTACCTATACTTATACCTTCGCTTTTACAATCACACACTGTCATTGCCATGACGTCACAATGGCTTCTAACATAATATCTGTCATAAAATTTCAAATATTAAACGTTATAGTCGAGGAAATTGGATAAAATAAGGATCAGTCTGTGAAGTGGAAGGTTTATAATTTACTCTCGGCCGCGACAGGAAATAAGATTTTAGGTTGAAAGTAGAGTTGGCTTTTGAATTTTGGATATATTTTATATTTTCATTGGCCATTGCCCACAACCTTGTTTTCGTGGATTTTGAAATGTAAAATGGAATCTAGTTTTTTCCCACTGCCTAAGGAATTTCGAGAGATTGTCTCTAGGTACTTCCTTACGTTCCCTATCTTACCTATATGCTAAATTATAGCTTCCTAAGTCCAGTAGTTTCGTCTGTGCATTGTGTGTCAATCATTTAATAATGGAACAGTTTTATATGTAGGTAGAGTCTCACTTTGAAACAATCCCCACCCGAAGAGATGAAATATTTATATTTCAATTTATTCACTCTGGTGTCGAGGCAAAGTGTAACGTTGAGTTCCACCACTCAACACGCCTCCAGAATTCGATGGAATGTGGGGAACGGAATGTCTTAACATTAGGTTCCCTCTAGGCAGGGTAGACACCCTACTGTGTGCAGGATACAGCATGAAGCTGATTTATTTATTTTTATTCAACTTTTAGGTGAAACGTTATAACACACGACATGCTAGTGCAGGAACTAGCGTGATTCAAGCTAATAATTGTAAGGTTTTAACGATTTTGCAGCTTGAGGTCGATCCCCTTATGGCTCAACTATGAAGTAATCTGAAGTTAAGATGTTTTAACCGACTTCAAAAAAAGCAAGCATACGGGAAGAGGTTATTTATAAGGAAATATATATATATGATATTAGCGCCTGAAACTTCGTTTGCGTGAATTATAAAATAAAAATCTTGTTTTCAACCTCTTTCCATTCTTATAGGAGTTTCGAGAAATTTTCCCTACACCACCCAAGGACTATGCCTAACTTCAGTCTGTCAGTTACTCACTATATAAGAATTTTTTATGAGTTGTTGAAATTGATTAATATTTCAGTATGATGATCTATTAGGGTTTCCAAGCACGTGTGCTTAATCTCGTAAGCGTGTGTATGTTTATGTATGTGAGCTTATTTCGGAAATTAAAAGTAATGTCGAGATTATACTTTTGATATATCCCATATTTGGGAGCATTCTTAGTTCCATTAAAAGCGGTTCAGCAATTTTCTATGTTTATTATTTCTTTTTAAATATAGATATTCATATAGATCAAGATACTCCCGTTGGTCTTAGCGTAGAAGGACAGCGTCTGACTGTAAATGCAACGGTTGTGGGTTCAATTCCCAGCCGATGGAATTAAATCTGCCCTAAGCGCAATAGACAGCTTTTTAAATAATTTCTTGCATCTTCAAATTATACAGATGAATAAATAAAGTTTTCATGGAATAAGTTTCAATATTAGTCACTGTCTTAAGTATAAGCTTTGAATAGAGCTAGCTGTCGCAGACAGTAAGTGCCTAAGAAATGAATTTTCTAATACTTTCAACTCAAATTTGATAGCATTTTAACAATTTTGTAAGCAATTTCACGTTTTCTCCAGAGCAAGGGGCTCTAGTATAAAGATTTTTCGTTAAATACTTTCTTCGAACATTATCGAGATATTGCGTATTTAGTGGCTCAAGCCACAAGCCGCTTTGAAAATGATTTAATGATAATCTTTCCCTCAAATGGAGATCGAACCCACAACCGTAGCGTGTCTTAACAATAGGCTCTCCTGGAAACCTATTGTTAAGACACTCCGTAATCTATTATTTCTTTGCTCTAGTAACGACGTAAAGCGCGGTGTTGAGTTCCGCCACTCAATACGCAATGCCTTAAGAATTAAAATAGCTATCGCGACAGAAAGATTTCAAGATACAAAACCATCTTTACACATTCATGACTCGCATGACTACATTTTTCATATTAAATCGTCATTTTAAAGCGATTACGATTTATATTAGCTTTTAATATTGCAGATTTTTTACGGTTTTATACGTATGTATGTATGTATGTATGTAGGTCACAGATTATGAGCTATTGATGATACTAAATTGGTTGCCGCAGTGAATATTTTTGCTAAGCCATCCAATATCAGATGTTTTTTTAAATTCACGCTTTATAGTGAGAATTTAGTGTTAAAACACTCTCCTTTTTCTCATAAATTATTCCGTCACACAGCCGGGTAGGCACAGGATACCTGAACACCTAGTGTTAAGAGACTTCTTTTCTTTATTTCCGTAATTCTTCGAGTAAGTCTGGCCTCATAGATTAAACATAAAATAAAAAATACGGACAATACAAATCACATTATAAAATAACATGAGATATATTTTTCAAATTTCTAACGAGTAAAATCCGATTTAAACCAGATTGTACCGGTTTAAGGCTTAACAATGAAACTTTTAAGTGTTATTAAGCGTAGAAATAAAAGTGCTTCACCCTTTCATTCTGCCATTTGCCTCGTACATTACTGGCATACAATTCATTATAATGTTACTATGAAACTATTGAGAATGGACTTTTGTTTTTTTAATTATGTTTAAAAAACTATGCCTGTTATTATTATTTTTTATTTAGTTTCTCATTTAGCAGAATAGGCAGAGGGAAGCCAGTGTTAAAACACTCCGGTTTCCGCGCTCTGCCCAATTGTCAAGACATTGTGTGTTGTGTGGCACTTTATCTTTTTACCAAAGCGAGGGAAAAAAACAAATTCATTTCTACAAGTGGGTAACGACTGTAAACGCAAAGATTGTGGATTCGATTCCCACTCGGGGGAATGAAATATTTAATATTTTCATTTTCTCTGCTCTGGCAACGAGGCAAAGCGCAACGTTATGTTCCGACGCGTAATGCCTCAAGAATTCGGCGGAAAGTCGGGAACGGAGTGTTACATTAGGTTCTCTCTGTCTACCCTGCTGTGTGCGGGATACAGCGTGAAGCTGATTTTAATTTACTATTGTATTTTAGCGTTTGTTTTATTTCAATCGTTTCGTAAAAAAAAATTAATCAGTTTAAATTATTTAGGTCGTCAAAATTGCTATGTAATTTTTATTAAATTGTCTGAACCTAATGAAGTAATGGTATTAGAAAATTAAAGCGCTAGCAGTAGTATTTATAAATATGTTTGTATTTTTTTCCATACAAAATAATAAATGAGCTACGGTCTATCATTTTGGACAATATCCAAGCTTTAGTCTTGGCACAGGTCCTAAACTTGGCATATAAATTTTACCCTTTGCCATATTGACCTTAAAGTTTTTGTAGCTAATGCATATATATGCATGACATAAGATTTTAAAAACATTGAAAGAAAGTGAAAAAAAAAACCGCATAAGATTAAGGCTTTACTGTTGCCGGTTGTGGGTTCAATCCACAAGGGTATAAATACTTCATATTTAATATTTTCATTACCTTGCTTTGGTTACGAGGCAAAGCGTGGCGTTCAATTCCGCCACTCAACATGCAATGCCCTAGTGATTGGGGAACAGAAGCATGTAAATGTGAAAAGAGTGTTTTAACACGAGGTTCCCAGGTTCTTTCACCTACCCTGCTATGTACAGCATGAAACTAAAGAAAAGTATACTGCATATAGCAGTCGTACCCTGTTGTATGCGGGATAGTAAAGCGTGAAGGTAAAAATTAGCACGTATTTAAGGTTAACAACTTGACAAAGCGCGGCATTGAATCCCGCAACTCAACACACGAATTCTTGGAGTGGAGTGGAGTGTGTTTGTTGACCTAGGGTAAGTATGTATAATACAGCGTAAAAAGCTCGCTAATCAAATGGTTATCATTAACCTAATGAATATGTTAGATCCCTCTAGTAGAAATCGAACTCAGTTACTTTTTTTTCAATTGCCTATGTATTCATATTTTTAATATTTTGTAAGCACAGCTCAGGAGTCGAATCCCAGATCTAGCCATAAGGTAATAAATGAGCCAACAAGGCAAGTTATGAATAGGTTATTGATATATCCAACCATCCATTACCGGGAGAGACGAAAGCGGAAACGGTTTATTGAATAAAAATCACGCTTTTACTAAAAGATCAAATTTACTCCATAAAAATCACTTACAGCTATACATGTACTCGTATATATATGCATATAAGAAAATAGAGATTCAAAAACAATTTTGTCGTACTTTATATTTTTTGTCATTATTTTTCTTAGTTTCATGCTGCCGCATATACCAAGCACGGCAGGGATACAGAACCTAGTGTGAAGACGCAAAAATTCTATACTGTGCTCCAGGATTCAAGACATTGCGTATGACATTGGTGGAAGTAACGCCTCACCTTTTTTCCGTTTCAAATAAAACAAACATTAAATGTTAAAGGAAAATCGCCAAAATACAGTAGCGAAACCTGTATTTATTCACAGACAAACAGATAAAAAAATTGAACATCTGGACATTTGAAATTAATTTTAGCTTAATAACTCCATGAGCTCATTTGAAAAATATTCTTGACATACGAATAGACAAACCGACAGACAGCAAAGTGGCCTTATGAGGGTTCCAATTTTTTTTTTTATGGTACGCAACCCAAATTATATGTCGTCGTATAATTGCGCATGTTTCCAAGCGACTTAAATATGCTGATTCAGAAATATAAAACTAGAAATATGAACCGTTTGACAAAGCATTATATAAAATTACATAGAAGGGTTCGTTAGACAGTATCCAAAGATTATACGACGATCTTCATATATAATTTTGGTATAATTTGACATGTTTGATTACAGGTGATGGTAGAGGATTCAAATTCCATTTCAAGCAATAATAGTTCGAGGTTTCGCCTCAACCGAAATACTTTTGTGATTAATTTTTTTATATAGAAAAGACAAGGCAAACGAGCGTACAAGTCATCTGATGGTAAGTGATCACCGCCACCCATGAGCCCCTGTGACACCAGAGGAGCTACAAGTGGGTTGCCGGTTCTTGAGTTTGATAACTGCCGATACCTGCCTCCTGGTGTTAGTGAACCTGGAATCCTAGTTTTGAACCGTTTCCCATTTTCCGCAGAATTCTGGAAGCATTGCGCGATGAGTGGCAAAAACAACGCCGAGTTTTGCCTCGTTACCAGAGCGCGGATATGAAGATATAAAATATTTTATTTCCTCGAGTGGGAATAGTGTGTAGATAAATCTCACTCCGTAATGTCCTCTCTCTCCTTCTTCCAGAGTTTCATAGGTTTCTACATACCTCATTCATCTCGTCCACTGTCATCAATCCGCATATATGTACACACCATATTGCTTTTTACGTGACCTTCTTCAAGTGTCATTGATGCTGTGTTCTCGAAGGTCAACTGAGATCTGCCCCTGTCTTTCTTACAATTATATATAACATACTTTATAAAAATTGCGAGATTTGAACCCTATTAAGTTTTAATATAGCTCAATGAGAACGTATGGCTTAGTTGGTCAAAACGTGCTTCGTTTCGGTGGACGGTTTCCAAGAGGCACGGGTTCAAATCTCGCTACCTAATTTTTTTATATATTTTCTAAAAAGTGTTTTTCCTTCCTAAGTATGATATAACGCTTTAAAAATGTAAAAATTAAAAAAAATAATATGAATATGAACCCACTACATCCATTCATATCTACAAGTAGAACAGCAATCTGAAGAAAAAGCAAATAATCTTCTAAACAATAACTCTTGTACTATAAAAGCCGATTGTTTCTCATCTCATTGTTCGTGTGATGTCTTCGGACTAATGCCCACGTGGCCATTCGAGCGTATATACTCTGTGTAAAGCTGTGATGATTATGGTTCTTTTTTCAGCTTTTCACTTTTTCAGAGAAGATAGTGAATATGGTCAAGTAGTCAAGACTCTCCGTTCTACTGTTATCGCTCCAACCATTGCGTGTTGTATGTCGGAGCTCAACGCAACGAAATTAGTCTCCCAAGTCCGAATCAAACCCACAACCATCGCGTTTACACTTACACATAGGTATAATATTAGAGGCACAAATGCGTGAGTTTAAACGAGGCGGTTGCGGGTACGATTCCCACATAGGGGAATGAAGTATATTATTAACAAAAATCAATAAAGGCAGCCCTCAAGAGTTCACCCAAAGAAGTGGATTGGAAGAATTTATAAAGTTTTTAAATTGAAAAGTTATGAAATATGTTTTTTGGTTTCTCAGAGAAGTTACTAGTTAAATGACTGGCTAAAAAATACTATAAAGTTGTTTTCGAACTTCCACTACTTCAAATTACTCTGGTAAAGGGGTGTCAAAGGTAGAAAAGTGCTGCGTTGAGTTTCGTCAATTAACGTGCAATGTCTCGAATTCGGGTGGGAAGCGGAAAATGGGATGTCTTAACACAAAAGTGATAAGCATAGTGTCTGCTTAGCTGTCAATTAATATTAGATAGATAGATATATAGATAGCCACCAATTCTTGAAATTAGAGCACTCAAACAAACAAACTTCACACACAACTTTATTATATATATTTTTGTATATATACATAAAATACAAACACACGTAAATCAAATCCCCCCACCATCAATATTCGCCACATAATTTTATTGTAGCCACGCAATGGAGGTAGTTTAAAAGGTATTAAGCAAACTGAGTTATGCTGCGAGTACGTTCTACGAAGAGTGGATCCACTCTCAATATGTGGGGTGACTATGATGTATGGAAAATGTCGATTATTATTATTTTTTTTTGGCATTCCAGGTTAAGTAGAGGAATTCTGGAGGCATTGCGTGTTGAGAAACAGATATTTTAAATATAATATACAGACAAAAATATGTTACAATTGATAAAATATGATATGGTGTAATAAGTAGTGTAGTAGTAGTGTGTTATTGGTGGCTTCTTGTGAAGATTTAATTAATTGGAGAATTGTAGATCCTGACTTTAGTTTTTTTTTGTTTTATGCAGTCGGATTATTTTATTTTTACTATTTTTTATTAGTATTACGATACAATAAGCATTATATATTTTTTTAAATTCTTGTATTGAGCCCTTTAATTTGATATTGCAGTATTCGATTATTTTTTTCAATAGCACAATAGCGACGCACCGCCACCATATTTAATTTTATTTAGCGTCACCTATCTAAGAATATTTGGGCTGCTAAGATGAATCTAACGGTACTTTAATTATGTAAATCAGCGGTTCTGGTTCTGATATGAGATAATAAATAATATTACATGTATAATACACTTTCCGCACAATTTTGGGAAAGGTGAGTGTTGAGTGAAGACACTTAACGGCGAGCGTACAATACTACTCCACCAAAGTGTAGAATATTCTTAATAATTTAAGATATGCAAAACAATTAAAAGTTGGTCCATTTTGTGGGTTCAATTTCCACTCTGAGAATTTTCCGAGATTCGAGGAATTGGAAATCTGAGAAATTAATTTCCCTCAGTTTACCCTCGAATGTGGGATACAACATGAAGCTCAAACTATAAACAGAAATAAAGAATGATTAAAAACTTTATTTTCTTATTATTTTGTTCTTTCGACTTCATATATCCCTCAAGGCGGAGTACATAACAAAATATAAAACAAGCGTCTACTTTGTTTAAATATTCTCGTGTCTTATTATAATATTTGCTGACTCGGTTCTCCTGGAATTTATGTTTTACATCAAAGAAATCTTGTCTAATATGAAAATATTTAAATATTTGTTTAAAACTGTACATTTTATAACACACAAGAAACACTATAGTAGTCCAGTTCTTTTTTAACTTAATGAACTTGAAGGACGTTGATTTGAATCACACTCAGGGGAAAATTTTAAGTTATAGTATATTTATTTTTTATTTGGCTTAGTGAAATATAATGTGGTGCTTAGCAATATTTAGTACCTAATATCTGTAAATAAAACTTTCACTTTCTGCTTGTTTAACTTAACAAGCAATATCTTGAAGATATCGGCGGAAAGTGGAGAACACAGCGTCTTAACACTAGGTTCTTTATGATATCACTATGCCGAGGTTATTATTTGGATCTACTAAAATCAAATTATATTTTTTTATTGCTAAGAGAAGTAAATATTAATTTGTATACATATATGAAATATTTCTGAATTAAAGAATTTGTATTCCGCTTAATATAGAAAGGTAAGCAGCCGGATTCTCGTGTCAAGTCATTCCAATTCACTTTTAATTAAAAAGAAACATATAATTTTAATAAAAAATAATTCTAAATATTTTAATTTTGAAAATCCATTGTCACCCTCGCCGTGACAACGTTATATCAAACTACGCAAGTACGTTTGAGATTTGCTTCCTAAAAGCTTGTAGACACTTTGTCTTTCATACACATCACTTGTTTGCACGAGTTAGAAATCGTTTCTTATTAAAAGGTCGGTGTCAATATTTTCATTTACTTGAAATGTCATTTAAACCGACTATTACTTTGTAAAAGAATGTGCAACTGGTATTCTTATTTCTCACTGTGGCGACAAAGCGCGACGTTTAGCGACTCACTGAAAATTCAACTCTGTATGGAGAACGGAGTGTTTTACCAATAGAATCTCTCTATATTAAAGGCTAAAAAAACATTATAATAGCTTTACGCAAAATCAAACCTATATCCCACAAAACAAGATTTAAAGTAGTTTAAAAGCCATAATCTATCATTCTTATTAGAGTAATTATCAGGGTGTGGCGTATAATAAATTAACCGTCCCTTTGGGATGGACTCAGGGGTGGTTCTGACAGGGTGGAGGAATAAATATTATTTTAGGTCTAACTTAGTATGGATAGATTTCTAGGTTCTGAGTTACTTTATTAATATTCATCTAGATATTGTAGTTTAGGATAACAACTGATTAACGTAACGGCTCTGGGTACGTTTCGCACTCAGTGAAATAGATTATTTTTTCTAGCTGGAAAGTATGAGGGTTTCCTCTTTCCGCCCATCCCTACCTTTTTTGCAATTTGCTGGATAAATGTGAACAAAAAACTGAAATATTTATTTTATTCTGTTTTGTAGTATTTGTTGTTATAGCGATAACAGAAATACGTGATCTGTGCAAATTTACAATTACCTAACTATAACGCTTCATGAGATACAGCCTGGTGACAGACGGACAGAGAGAAGACGGACGGCGGAGTAATAATAATAGGATCCCGTTTTAACCTTTGGGTATGGAACCCAACGTTAGCTCTGGCTGACTAGCTGTAAACACGCTAGATGTTGCTTCAATCTCTATTCGATGAAAAAATACATTTTCGTTTCCCTATCTTATGAAATTTAAAAAAAAAAAAGCATAGTGTTGAGTTCCACCAGTCAACATGCATGTCTCGCCTCTCAAGTCTCGGAATATGTTTTTTTGCTTCACGCTGTATCCCGCACTTAGCTAGATAGGCAATGGGAACCTGGGAACCTAATATTAGCTTTTTTTAGCATTTATTAGTGCGACTTGTAACTATGTAACTGTGTAATAAAATCGAAGAAACTATATTTGACCCACTTGTAACAAGTGGGTCATAATTAGATTAAAATGTTTTTTTTTTAAATAGTATAATTTATTTAATTACTTCTCGTTTTGAACAAGCAATAAACGTATAGAAAGGTTTACTTAACGTCCATTCTATTCTATCGCTTTATGTTTATTGGATACCGAGTCTTTTATCGTAGTCCCATCTCTATTATGTTTGATGGGAAACAGAGGTGCTTAAACGAATATTTTCTTTGTATATATTCTCATTTTAAGGATTTTGTAAGTTACCACAGGGAATATAGACTCCTGTTTGAAATTTCTTTTCAAAATGTTCCTAATTTTCTTTCAGTTCACGCGTATTCCATACACAGCAGAGTACCAGGGAACCTAGTGTTAAGGCACTCCGTCATTTAGACAGTCCGTTCTTCATCCTTTCAACCGAATACTGGAAGCACTGCGTGTTAACTGGCGTAGGTCAACGTCGCACTTTGCCCTCGTACCAGAGCGAGGAAATGTAAATAAAAAATATTTCACTCCCTCGAGTGGGAATCGAATTCACAACCCGTCACTCTTGCAGTCGCTAGCTGGCGCCCCTGCGTCACGACTGGCCTCAATTATGGAGGATATGAGTAGATAGAAAAAAAGATCGAAGAGTATCAAACGCGACCCTTACAACTATTGATTTCTTCGCCCTAATTACAGTTAGTGCGTGAGTTTAAATTATTCAAAACATTCGAATATTGTTATATTTGGAAATGAAAATGTATAATAACGTAAATTAATTTAATCACATAATTCGATCATAGCGATCATAGCGTCGTAGCGTAGCGACCCTAGATGGACGTGACTTTAATTCCCATTAGGGGGGAATTAATTATTTTCATTCTCTCGCTCCAGTACCAAGATAAAGCACGGCGTTATGTTCTCGGAAAATTGAGGAACGGAGTGTCTCAACACCGTATAGGAACCTATGTAGGTTCCAGTTGGTAGCGTGAAGCTGGTTGATTTTTACTATTTTATTTGTTTATCAAGTACAAGGCTCATATAATTTCCAAGGGTGTAACGGATACCGGTATAAGAAGAATACTATATCGATTTCAGTTACGGTTACGGAAGTACAACTATTTACGATTGTCCGTAAGCTTCAGTAAGATATTAGACTTTTTAAATTTATTTAGGCCATTGTGGCCCAGGGGCACAAGTGTCAAGTGTGTGACTGTAAATAGGACAGATTATGGGTTCGATCCCCACTCGAGAGAACGAATTATTATTATTTAATTATATTTTAATTTCTTCGCTATGGTACCAAGGCAAAAGCCCGGCGTTGAGCTCCGCCACTCAATACGCATTGCCTAGAATAATTCGACGGAAAGTGGAAAACGCAGTATCATAGAACTAGGTTCCCTCTGCCTCCGTTCCCTGTGAGCGGGATACAGCGTGAAGCTGATGACTCAAGTGGGAATTGAACTCACAACCTGTCCGACCCCTGTGCGCCACGACGGTGTCATAACATCTATGCATGCACGATATATCGAACAAAAGTTAATTTGCACACCCATGCATATTCGACCGCACTTATGTTGCTTAACCTATCTACATAATTTGCATAATAATTTCAACACTCAGCTACGACTTTAAATTTACAATAACACATTGGTATGGACGAAATAACTGTTATATTCGAGTGTATTTTATTATAATTAACTCTCCAGTGCTATTAGTGCTACGGCGTAGCGCCGCTACGTATAATGTTGTTTTTGAAAGGTTGTCACACTCGTAGCAAGCTTTTAAGTAATTTGTAACATAATTCAGCTTAATGTGAGGTTTCATGTGAGAAGCATCTAAACTTTAGATCGTGTTGTTAATTATGAATGCGTTTTTATATAATATATCGTAAGATATTATATGGGAAAACTACAGGTTCCACATTTTTTCTAGATTACAATGTATCAGGCATATAGCGGGGTAGGCAGTGGGAACCTAGTGTTAAAACACTCTGATCTGTACGCACCAGAGCGAGGAAGTAAAATAATATACTCCCCATGTGGGAATCGAACGACCCGATAGTCAGATGCTGTACCGCAACGACGGACTCTACTGTATTGTACACAAATAAATATAAAAACAATAAAAAATATGTATAATAAATATAATTACGTTAAGTTTTTAAACAATCTCTTGCAGACAATCTATGGTCGATTACTAAAAAACGTATTTTTTTTCTTTATAAATTTATTGTTTTCTTTTTTCAATATTCCAGGTAACTTTGGAATAAGCCATAATATTTTTTGGTCAAACCACTCAGACCCACCAAAGTATGAAGTAAGTAATTTCACAAAGGGTTCTCTAAAGCAATTAACATCGGACGTGGGAGATGTTAAAATTTTGAACACGTCTTATAATAAGGCTTAGGCTGTTTTCAGGGCGGAGATTCACGACCAGAAAACGCTTTACCTGATTTCTCATGAAATTAATGGCCATCTCTATTTTTTCTTCGCATTGCATGGTAGATAGAAAGTGTATTAGTTAGTGTCGTTCTCCGTTTTCATTCTTATATTGTCTATGGTTTCGCTCTATCTTGTCAGAGTTGATAAATGAAAATTATTAATTTCCTCGAGTGGGAATCGAACTTACTACCGTCCCGTTTACAGTGAAATGCTGTGCCATAACGGCCTATATTTTTTTTTTATATAAATATTTATAAGGAGGATGGAGGCAACCCCAAACCGTAGAAAACGGGAAATTAATAAAAACTAAGCCACTTGCTAAAGCTAATTGTAGCTAACGTCACTATTGTTTACTAACGTTGATATCGATATCTTATCGTTCTATTAAAAAATCGATGCTTTCACTTTGTGTCATCATAATTATTAGAAATTGATAATATGTTTTCTATCCCAAGTTCAACATAGTAGAGACAGAGTGAACACTGTGTTAAGACACTCCGTTTCCCACGCACTGCCCTATTTTTAAAACATTGCATGTAGAGTAGCTCCACACCGGCTCCTATGCACTGGCAAATTCCAATTTTGAGTGGCAGAACTGAACGCCGATGTTACCAAAACGAGAAAATTTAACAACTCATTCCCGATTAGAAATCGAACCCACAACCATCGTGTCAAATCAGACATAGTCCCACTGTGCCTGGTATAGATGGCGTCGAAAACTAAAATAAAAAAAGGATTTTGAATTCGAGGATTTGAATTTCATATTATGTAAGTTTTTTAGCATAAAGGAAATTATGACTTACAGAAAACAATGCTGGAGGCGAACTCTACGTTTAAACAAAAAAGATCACTAATTAGAGGACAGCCGGGGGCTAGACGTGTTTTTGGACGTTTTATTATTTGTATAGCAATAATATATGGTTCATCAGACTTAGGTTAGAAAGTTCCACCACCGGCTACAATATTTTTATAGAGATAATCTCAGAGAAATAAATTAAATTTAAAAATAATTACTCCCACAGCATGATAGGCAGAGGGAAGCTAGTATTAAGATACTCCATTTCCCGCTTTCCGCTGAATTCCAGAGCCATTGCGTGTTAAGCGGCGAAACTCAACGCCGCACTTTACCTCGATACCAAAGCGAAGAAATCCTCAAGATACATTCCAAGTTTTCTTGCATTATTACAAACAGCTATAGGACGTCACTCGTCGTCTAATGTAATCTGATAGATTTAGCTAATTGATTCTACGTATGTCAAGCGCTGCCTACCAAAAATAAATCTTCATCTAGACCTTATTAGAATTTACTTTAATACTAAAATATTGACTACAAACTGTATTAAGAACGTTTTTAATTTTACAATTGGCACTTCTAAGTTACTTGGACCCTAAATTTGAATGCCATCAATACATAATCACGCCTGAATGATGGACCCACCCCAGAATTTAAACCAATAAAAAATAAACCTGAAAAATATTTACATAAAAAAGACAGGTCAATACTAAAGTCAAAAGCACCCCTGGAAAGTATCTATAGATATAATATAAGATATAAGAAAGTATCTATATGGAAAAATATTTACAACTTAGATTTGAACCCTAAGATGACTTTAAAATAGATTATTACAAAATAATTATTAGAAAATCGTACGGAACCGTGTAAAGTATCAAAAATGAAAGCGTTTTATTCTACTTAATTAACATAAAGAAATCCTATCAACGAGTGCTTTGTTATATGAATCAGGTAAACGTTTGTTAAATTGTTTGGATGCTGATATTTTATATTTTTACAATGAAAGACTTTTTAAAATTATTTTTGGTGGAACAAAGTGCGTTACATTGTATCCACGCTTTTTCCTCGAATAACCCCTGCTGTCCTACCCTAAGGCAGAGGGATCCTAATATAAAGACCTTTCGGTACCCACGTACTGCTCAATTTTCGAGACATTGCGTGGGAATTAAAGGCCGCGTTTTGTCTTGTGAGCGATTAAATGAAAGAAATTATAATCATTCCCCATATGTTGATAAAAATTACAACCATTACGCTTCCAGTCAAATATGGTACACCATGATGGCCTCAGTATACCGACAACGCATAATAAGAAATGCCATTTCGTTCTCTGTATCCTGTCCGAATTCAAGACTATTTTCAGGTAAAATTATATATATTAAATCAAATTTTTGGTGTTTTTCGTGGGATATCTGAATAGCCGATAGCACCTGAACACGCAGACTTTACGTCGATATACGTGTAAGGATACATTTATATATAAATTAGGACCTAAGATTCAGAATTTGCAGACATTATAAATTTAGCATTGTACTGTCGACACAAAATGAAATAACTTCTACATTTTTTAGTATTTCCTAATAAAACCAAAACAAAAATTGAACCCTTATAGGATCAGTTTTTTATCAGTCCGTCTATCAAGAAACTTTTTCTCATGAACGTGTGTCGGTATTAAGCGGAAATTAATATCAAATACTTTGGGGTACGGAAAAAAACAAACTTTTAAGGGAACGCAATTAAAAGTTCCGAGCGTCTATGCTTCGTGTTTGGTGCATGTTTTATATAATTGTTAGCATAATTAAAACCTAAAGTATACGTCTCGTGGACGTGGAGTCGGGAAATTTGGCAAGAACTGAAAATTTAAGTTCAAAAACTTAGTTTAAAAAAGTGAAAATTGATCATTTATGTCATAGGGAAAAAATAGTAAAATTTGAACTCTCTTACATAGCCTTAAATGAAAGTACACCCCACACGCCAAAATGCTATCCATTAAAAATATTAATATTTTATTTAACTTTTTTTTGTGAACGCTACCCAATTAGCGACACTAAACTTAAGCCCTGTTAGTAAACTTTATGGGGCGTGCCTGTCATTGTTAATTATTAAAAGGGTCATCTAACTGCCATTGTGGGGTCGTGGGTTCGATGGCAAATTGTATTATAGATAATAATAAAGATGTAAAAAATATATATTTAATTTTTTGTAGATATTTTCTAAAAGTGCTGAACCAGTTACCATAAAATTTATATCGTTAATAGTTTATAGTTATTCATAGTTATTTATTCTATTGACATGCGTGGCGATGAGTTTCGTCACTCAACAGATAATGTCTCGAAAATAAGTCGGTGCGTGGGGAACAGAGTGTTTTAACATTGAATTTCCCTCTACCTACGTCACTACATACGCGATACAGATGAAGCTAAACAAAAAAAACTAAAAATAAACAGAAAACTCTCTGATGTGGTTAGGCATAACGTGACTATCATTCAGTACAATTAACACCTTTATTCATATACGAGTATCATTTTAAATATTACATGGTGTGAATAAAACTACATATAAAAAGCAGTTTTATGCTTTCCATTTCTTGAGTGTTTAGTGACGGAAATAAACGCAGTGCTTTTTAGTGTTACCAACAAGAAAATGAATATAATTCATTCCAATGAGTGTGAATCGAACCCACAACAGCCAGACGCTGAAAATTAAGATTTGTTAAATTTGAACTGAGATCTTTTTAATTGCAGCTCTATATCTCAATAATGTCAATTGCAAGCAACACCACAGGTAAAAACTAGCATTCATTTTAAATGGAATCAATTTGGCCGCACGCTTGTTTAATCAACAAAGAAAGCCCAAATCCTTTGTATACTTTGGACTTATTGTTACCTTGACTAAGTCCACATAGAGGGAATCAGATTTTATAAGGTACCGTATCTAAAAAGGTTGTAATCGTGCCTTATTACTAAGCGTCCATACACTCCTGATTTTCAAAACCACACAGATTTTGAAAATAAAATATTAAGAAAATTCTTTAAAAGATATTGACATATTTCAAACCAATACAAACTGTGTTTTTTCTTTGTAATTTACTCGTAGTTTTTTTTAGTCCTGAGTTTACTTACTTGTATTTTTTGACAACTTTATTCATTATATTTGTTAATTAGTTTACAAGTCTAGACGGAAGTATCTACCATTATGGTTTCGTATGTAACAGTAGGCAGAGTGAGTCTAGTGTTAAGACACACCGCTCCCCACTTTTCGAAGAATTCTGGAGGCATGCATGTTAAGTGGCGGAATTCAACGCCGCTTGTTTCGTTCTGCCACTCTAAATTATTATAATAATAGGAATTGTTTCATGTCAAATAACATAATAAATAAATAGATTATTAGATTACCTCATCTTATGATATCCATTTCTTTTTCAATCTAACAAAAAGTATCGAATTTCTGTGAACACGAAACACGACTTTCAGTATCTTGAAATTTTTTATTAAAACAACGCCGTAGTCTCGAACATCACTGTAGAAGGCATCAAATTTTCATTTAGTGGAATACTTGCATTACATATAATTATTTGGGCGGTTATTATTAATATTGGGAATATTATTTTCGATTCCCACTCGGAGAAATGAGATATTTTTAATCCTTTGGTATAATAAGACAAAGCGTAGCGTTAACTTGCGCTACTGAACATCCAATGGCTCGAAAATTTGCCAGTGTGTGGATTTAGGGAGTGTCGTAGCACTTTAGCCCTCTGCCTATTCTGCTGGACGCGGGAAAGAGACTGAAGGTAAAAAATAGTTCTATATTTAGAATTTATTACTAGCAACAATTCATGAAATACATTGATTTTCTATTCTTGTGATGATATTTTTTGTCTCATATAACAAATAAATTGTACTATTGAAATAAATTGCCTTATTGAAGAAAGAGGCAATCAAATAAGATAATCATCCAGAAAAAGAGACTTTTATTAGTTTTTTTTCATGATACCATATTCTTGAAAATTTTAGATAATAATTCTATTCTGTTACTAATTCTATATATATGTATACTTTAAGCTACATCGCTACGAGTATCGTAGCTCCGTAGCACGTAGTAAAGTATATCACCGTATATTAATATATTAACTTGAACTAACTATTATACAACAGGTTTTATCTTCTTTTATGGAAAGAGACAAGGCAAACGAGCGTACAGGTCACCTGATGACAAGTGATCACCGCCGCCCACGACCCCGTGTGACACCAGAGGAGCTACAGGTGCGTTGTCGGCATTTCTGTGGCTACTGTGGTGAAATGAAAATAACTAACCGTTGTTATGACACATGACACATGTCTAACCGCAAGGGTAGGAACCAGCAGGGTAGGCAGGGGGGAACCTATTGTTAAGACCCTCCGTTCCCCATTTTTCGCCGAATTCAGAAGGCATTGCGTCTTCAGTGGTGGAACTCAACGCCGCGTTTTATGTCGACACCAGAGTGAACATATTAAAGTATAAAATATTTCATTTCCTAGATTATTAATCGAACCCACAACCAGCCGCATTTACAATCATACGCTATTGCCCCTGCGCCACAAGGAGCCTGAAACTTTACCTTATAATATTAATATAGAAGTACAGATATTCGTATAAAGTTGGAATAGTGGGAAGAATGCTTGTTGCATTCTGCTTTGTTCAATCGCAGTCTCGATTCTTTGGTGAAGAACATATGAATATGTGAAGGTGTAATAACTCAAATAGGTATGAAGAATTCCTCATAGAGTCTTCTCACTTATCTAGTAGAGCTAAGATGGTTCTTTTATTATTCTAATTACTCTGTTGCCGAAAGTGAAGATTTAATCCGTACCTTTTAGATAATTAATAAAGCTTGAGAATAATTTATATGCTTAGGGCATGAAAACAATTTTATACCATTAAAGTCCGCTTCAAATACGTTTTAAATACTGCTCTCCTTCTTATAATACATAAGTAATAAATCATTTAAATTAAATAAATATTTAACTTTTAATTTCTTTATTATATTTAAGGTAAGATAACAATTTAAGGTAAATTGTTACCTTAAGTTACCCCAAGAATCCATCTTCTAAGCACGTGGAGAGCATATACATATATGTATACATTACACATAAACATACAAATATAAAGTGAAAAGTTTCATTTATATAAAATAATTAAATAGTATATTATTCGTATAATTTGTATGAAATCAAATATACTATTTTGAATTAATTATATACAACACTAATATAATTTAATTTCAGTGAGATAAATTTCAGGAATATTTAACATTATACGAGAAAGGTTTTACATTATTACTTTTTCGTGGAAAAAGCTATAAAATGAAATAGACTTTTATATTTCAAAATTAAAATGACAGTCTCTTTGATATACTCGTAGAGGTAAAATTATCAAAATATTTGCTATTAAATTCAACTATCCAGCATGCAATAAGACCTAAATAAACAACCTAAATATATATAACATAGTTAAATCAACAAAATACAAAGCCGACTCTATCTAAAATAATATATATTTTTATATGATTAGCATAATTATAATGAATATTACAAATATTCTTACATCTCCAACGATGTCTGAACAAGAATACGAAAACTTTACACGGTCCTATCTGAATTAAACATGTCTACTTCTTGTTAGAGGCTAAATAAATATCACCCGCCACTCACCTTCCACCCAGTACACCAACATCACATAAACTAACACACTTGAACATAAAAATAATATATTTCCCCTAATATTAGTTCGCGTGGTGTAAGCGTGAAGGCGACACGGCCGCTCTCGGTGGAGCACTGGCATCGACTAGGCTCGGAGCGCGTAGACGCTATATATATAAATACTGAGGTCGGCAAAAGTGGGGTAACCAATGTATAATGTTTTTGCTCAGTAAAATTTATTGTTGGGAACATTCTGTTTAGAAAAACGTCTGCCAGAGCTTCTGTGTTCAAATAATATTCTTATTTTTTTTTTGGTTTATGACATTTTATTAGTTGTTTGGTGGGTAATATAATCGATTTATTGAACTTAGCAGCTCAAAACTATTTAGGTAATGGAAAAATAAGAACAGTGAGAAGAAAACAGAAATATAATAGGAGAGAAAATAGTCTTTAAAGAGAGAGAGGCTTGAAAGACTCTACATCGTAAGTAAGTGATTGTTTTTATAGCTTTACGCTGTATCTCGCATATAGCTGCCTAGGGTAGACAGGAGAAACCTTGTGTTAGGACACTCCTTTCCCCATCCAATTTTCTATAAATTGTATACTGAAGGGCGGAACTTAACGCCGCCATTCGTTTTGTTTAAATCAGACCGAGAAAATGATAATAATCCCTTTCCCCAAATGGGATTTGAATCCATAACAGTCGTATTCTCTGGCTAGTGATATAATAGCTTTGAAGAGCTTATAGTGATTAATTAAACAGAACTTTAGGTTGGTCATTGCAAAGTTAAATGAAGTGACGTATTTAATTATTTATTTAACAGACTTTATACGATACCGTGGAAGCATTTTTAATGAGTGTACCTTTTTGTAGATTTAGTATAGATATGAGAGTGAAATATATATTTATAACAAAAAAAACGGCTTTGAATTCCGCAACTTACTACGCTCAAATTCGAGCAGATAGATAAAAACGGAGTGTATCGAGTCTATGTTCTCTCTGCGTACCCATTTGTGGGAAACGGCCTAAAGCTAAGCCTAAGCCTAATAATAAATCATGCAAAATTTTTAATTCTATTTGTTCTAGATATTTCTTTATTTTTTCTCGTACATGGCAAGCTAGACAGAGGGAAAGTAAGGAACGGAGAATCAAGACGCAGCATTCCTCGAGACATCCGAGTCACTGCTTCATGAGTGGTGGAACTTAACGCCGCGCTTCATCTTTTTACTACAGCGAAAAAAAACAAATAATTCATTCCCTCGAGTGAGAACCGAACCCACAACCGTCCATCTTGTAACAATTGAAAGTAAATAAACAAATTAAGCAACGCATTCAAAACGTCATAGATCATAAATGACATTGTACTAATATCATACATTAAGCTTTACAATAACATGTATGATCCCCCCCGGGGGAGCTGCCCCACATACCCCTGGGGGTGGAAAAAATTGCGAAGGTCACATACGATTCGGGTCTAATAAATTATTTTATCACTCTTAATATAAAACAATATTTATATAATTCCATTATTGATTACAATAATATATATTCTAGCTTTGATTATATGGTCGAGGTTTTTGTGCTACTTTATTATTGTTTAGTTTCACGCTGTGTCTCGCATATAGCAAAGGAGCCTAGTGTCAAGACACTCCGTTTTCCAGGAACTCAGCGTCGTGCTTAGTATAATGACGCAGAAGTGAGTTTATGAAAATATTTAGTTCCCCCGAGTAAAAATTGATTTAATTTTTTACTTCCAAAATTTAACAAATTTACTTCCTAAGTACCTCACAAAATCGATATCGGGACTGACAATGTAAACCCGAAACGCTATATGGTGAAAAACGGCGGAATGTAGCATGTGCCTTCGGAAGTATAGGGAAGCACTAAAATAAAATTTCTTGAAACTCTTACTGTAGAAGATAAAAAAAAATATTTTAGTACAACGTTTAATAGTTTACTAAAACGAAATTACAGGTGGCCGCTTGTTAAATATAATTAACCAAAATCACATTTCATCAACTCTATTCTGGAGTAAAATTAAACATTTGACCTGAAAACTAAGACTATTTCAAACATAAGTTACTTTAAATCGACCTTGGCGTATCACTTGACCTATTGAGTCTTAGGGGGTGGGGGTTCAAAGGGTTCGAAAGGAAAACTTTCTGGTAACATTGGAGTTTTTGATTATAATGATGTTACCGAAGAGAATGATCGCGGTTGCAAAGGGTTTTGGTGTACTGAGCGCTATATGCCCCAAATGCTCTATTTCGCTTTATAAATTTGAATAAATAGTTTCAAGCAGTATCCCAAATATAGCAGGGTCGAAATACAGTGTTAAGACACTCCAAATCCCATGCACCACCTAATTTTTAGAGGCTTTGCGCGTTGATTGGCGGACCACAACGCCGCGTTTTGTCTTGTTACGAGAGGAGGAATAGCTCAATAGATTCAGCTCCATAACATATGGTAGAGCTTAATAGGCTAGAGCAATGGGATGACGTCCAAGAGGCGAAGGTTTAAGGTCCGCGACGTTAATATTTTATGTATTTTTTTTCGCGTATAAACAATTTAAAAAATGTCACAGAACCGAACGAATTTATTTGAACCTACGAATCTTGATAAAATATAGAGTGTTTAATGAGAGAGTTCTCAGTATATCCGATCCTTAATCTCCATTTTGATTTAATTAAACAACCGTTGTGGGTGAAACTTTGGTCCAGTTGTTGAGGGAACTAAAATTCATATTTTAGTTACGTAATACATATTAACATGGTACGTGAAACACTTATTATTTAGGAATCGTTAAATTTCATTTAGATTAAAAGAATTGAAAATAATTTTACTTAAGCAATCGTCCACAACTTGGTGTGTGTGGACTTTAAAAAGTAAAATGTATGATAGTTCCCGTAGAGATTTCGAGAAATTCACTATCAGTTTTATATATATAGAGAGATTTTAATAGTGCTTGTCTTTTTAAATAAAGAAATAGGAACATTTATAATACAAATTCTATTTATAATAAAATTGGAGAAAACAAAGAGTTCGTATAAAGGAAAGTCGTTTATTTTTATTAAGTTTCACGACACATCGACCTCCTCTTTTATTTTTTTTATTTTTTTGTTTATTTAAATTCACGCTGTCTCTTGCAAGTAGGCGTGATTTCCACTCATAAAAATGATTATATTAAAAATTATTTACAATTACACGCTTTGGTTGACTATACACGGCGTTGAGTTCCCCTCTATACAACACGTAATGTGTAAACTATTAGGCAGAAAATGGGTTGTCTTAAGATACGCGTGTGAAGCTGCTTCCTTTTTGCAAAGGGCAGAAATAATCTAACTAATTACTCTGCCCTTTTAAACAGAATAAGACTAACGTAATTTTATTTATACTTTGCCTTTCTCATAAAATTCTGAAAAGAAGCTAAAATGATAATAATACTTTGCGCTACATATAATCTACGCCTGGACTACGCCGTAGCTCGTAGCAATGTATGCTTATTTTGTTTACTAACATTAGTAGTATAGTAGTTTTAGATATAAATTTTGTGTATTTTCTTAATTTTTTACTTTTAACTGTCTGATAGTTGTAGGTTAGATTCCCCTTTGAAAAAAATATATTTCCTTTTGGTCGTTTTCGACTATAAGTCTAAAATTTATAGTTTTTTTAGTTCCATATGGTATACCAAAGTAGATAGAGGCAAGGCAACTAAGGCACCTAGTTTTAAGATACTGCGATATCCACTTACAAAAGTGGGTATCGGAGTTACAAGAGCGAGAAAATGAAAAATCTTATCGTATTTCATTCCCCCAAATGAGAATCGAACCCACAACCATCGCGCTTACGGTCCCATGCCTCATTTAATTTAGCTATTTAGTGTTATTATTATACGTGCACAAAGAGATAACCTTTGCCTGTTAAACCCTATGTTATTCAAAGATTGGACAGATTAAGGGTCAAATCTTCAAATGATTCGATGAATAGAGCGTTTGACCTCAAGTTTCCATGAACTAGTTTGTACACTTGGAATTGCTTTTTTTTATTTTATTGACAAACTAGTCATGAAATATTGAATATTTTCTTTTCTCGTTCTGGTAAAGAGGCAAAGCGCGGCGTGGAGTTCCACCATAATATTACAAACAATTATTTATATTATTTTAATTTCTTGGCTCTGGTATACATAGCGTGGCGTTGGGTTCCGCCACTCAATATACTATTAAAAAAACGATAAGCTAAACCCAAAGTAATGCTAATATATTTGTTAAGATATATTTAGTAACCTATTAGTATTATAACTGAAACTTCGGCTTTTTACTCCAATTCAACTGCGTCAATACGCCCTCCATCTAATAAATTATTACACATACATACATATGTATATACACTTTTTATAAATGTATATTTTTAGCGTAAAGTATAGCTGGCGAGGAAAATGAACTTAGTGTTAAGACACTGCACTTTCCCTTTGAGGTACGGAACCCTCAAAAATGAACTTTTATGTCTTACATATACACGCAAATGAAATTGCAGTTTACGGCTTGTATGTTATCTCTATTATACAAATATTAATAATTTTTAATACAAATACTAGCATAAGTAACTCAACAGAGCAGTGAATGATCAAAGGTAACCATCAAAGTATGTAAAACGCATTGAGCTCGAAGCTTAGTAAATTAAGCGTGGGTGAGTTAACCGACTTCGCATGTGTCGGTTGTGTATTTAATATGAGATTATTGATGTATGAGGATATAATATTCAAATTTCATTTAAATAAGACCGTCGTGGCGCAGCGGCACAGCGTCGTACTAACGCAATGGTTGTGCATTCGATGAACTTAAATAAATATTTAATTCCGGAACTAGAGCGCGGTGTTTAGTTCCGCCATCCAAACGTAATGTTTTGAATACGTGATTGTAATTTTTTTACTGTATATTTATATGTTTTCTTCTTACGACATGGGTACCTTGATTAATTCAAAAATCGTGTCCATTTTCCCCTTAAAGGCTGACAACGCATCTGCTAGCTCCTCTGGTGTCGCACGAGGTCGTGGGCGGCGGTGGTCACTTACCATCAGGTAAGCCGTACGCTCGCTTGTCTTGTCTTTTTCATAAAAAAAATATTTGTGTTTTCAATTTTTTCAGTAACAGTTTTTGCGATATTCATTACGTACGCACATAACATCCATATAAATTTAATACAGGTATATAGGTGTATAGGTAAGGGATTAAAGTTAGCTTTTTTTTAATTTCTTTTTTTTCACTGATTTCGCTTTATAGGTATGGACACTCTTTGCACTTCATGATTTTCCGTTTTTTCTGACTGTTTAAAGTAACTGGCGTGCATGTTGACATTTAAAAACACTTGACGATGCATTCAAATTAAGTAGACCAAAGAAATATTTAATATTAAGTACTAAATATCCGCGTGAGGTAAGGTCATCGTGACGCTATGAAACACCCACGATGGTTGGTGTTCCACCCACAATGAAGGGAATGTGTACATTTATTTTCTGGCTCTGGTCTTGGCGCATACATTGGCGAGGCTGTCTTGACTGAGTTCACGCAGCGTTTAGCTTTGCCATGGAGCATACAATGTCTTAAATTCAGGCGGATAATGGAGAGTCTTAATACTAAGTTCTCTCTGCTACCTTGGTATGCGATATTGTTTTTTGCTTCACGCGGTATTCCGCTCATAACAAGGAACGCATAGACAATCTTTCCAAATTTTTAATCTTAATGCAAATCTTCCATGGCGCGAAATTGAACCTACAACCGCCGCGTTTAGCTTCTAAATATACCTGAGCCTGAGCCTAGTATTTGAACTCGTACCAAATCTCTATATATAATTAGTTCGCCATCTCATTATGGTAAAGCGATTGGAACTTAGAACTTTGACAAATATTCAAAAAGTTACCGAAATGGGGTAGCTCTTGGTCTCTAATGTCTTAACTTTTAATGAAAGATTCGGGGAATTGAAGTTTAAAAATCGACATTTTTGTAAGAAAATTTTCTTTCCGTTTGGGGACATCGTAGCATAGTTAGTACGATAGTTGTGCATTCGATTTCCAATGAGGTAAATGTTTTTTTTTTAGCTCTGATAAGAGGACAAAGCTCGTCTTTGACTTATCACTTACTCAACAGTCAATCTCCTGAAACTTTTACGATTTTTTTTGCGAAGCTAAAAAAGTTTCAAGATTTTTTTTGAAGTCAAAAATACAGCTGAGGTGCTGAGATTTATGACACATTGCGTGTTCAGTGGCGAGGCTTAACGTTGCGGTT
The DNA here is from genome assembly GCA_016802625.1 of Heliconius numata. Classification (NCBI taxonomy): domain Eukaryota; kingdom Metazoa; phylum Arthropoda; class Insecta; order Lepidoptera; family Nymphalidae; genus Heliconius; species Heliconius numata. The sequence goes on along the minus strand of JAEBDU010000038.1, from coordinate 1,032,978 downwards.
TGTCTACAAGAGTGGATATCTATCCAGTTATTTATATCTATAAATAACTGAACTAATAGTTCAGTTATTTATAGATATACATTTATTCCAATCAGAATCAAACCCACGACCACGTATAAACTTTGGTATTTTTCAACTGCGTCCCAGTGGCTAACACCTAATATTATCAAAACTTTACTCAACTAAAAACATTTTAAAGCAAATTACTTAACCGAGCAACCCTCATACATTCGCTTAGTTTAACATGTTAAGCTCTTTACTGTTCTAAAGGGGTAGTATATTCAAATCTAAAATGGAAAACTAAAAAAAAAAAAAATACCTCCACCAAATATGACAGAATGTATACGTGTGGTTGGGGGTTCGATTCCCAAATAGGGCAATGAATTATTTTCCATTCCCCGCACTAGTAAGAAGTCTTTGTGTTTGGGCGTTGAGTTTTGCTACTGAATATACATAGTCTCGAAAATTAAGTGTGGGAATGTGGGATAAAAAAAAGGAAAAATAAATCAAATTTGTTAGTACAGAATGCACAGAATTCCAAATAAAGCTACATACACTTTGATCATACTATTTTCATTTCAGAAGCATTAACTGAAACAGTGTTAATTAAATTCTTTCATTCGAAAATGCACAAAGAAGAGTTGTTCCAATATAGGAGATTGGCTCAAAAGTACAAATATACATTATTTTTAGTAAAAAAAAGTATTATGCAATAGTATTTTCACGGGATTAGGAAACCGAATTTGACTCATATATAAATTGCAGCATCATGAATTCGTAGCTAGGTCTACGTAGCTTAGGTGACATAGAATAATATGGTACCATCGAGCTGATCTGATGATGGAGCCAGGACGTGAATAGTGGAACCTATCTACTAGTAAGCCACTCGAGATCATAGATTATTCGCAAGACCAGGATAAGAAAAAATATTTTTTTAAGGTTCTGTACCATTTTTTAGGGTTTTAAAAGGCAAAAACCGAACCCTTATAAGATAATTTTGTTGTCTGTCTGTCAAGAGCATTTATTTCAAGATTGTGTAGATATGTCAATATAATATAAAACATTCAGTTCATTTTGTGGTCCCTTGGACCATAGAGAAATTAAGCCTCTAAGTTAACGGAATCCAAAAGATACGAGCGTTTACGTATCGTTTTTGCTCCATTTGTTGGAAATTCGCCGCAATTCGGCAAGAAATGAGAACTTTCAGTACAAATAAAGGAAAAAATCCAAAAAGCAAAAGTTGTGTTTCGTTTCATATAAAAGTGCATTACGCCCGCAAACTTCAATTTGATTTTTTTCTTACTCGAACGATACATTTAAATGAGAATGAAATGAGATTATACTCGTATTAATCCTATCTTCCTTTGAACTAGTTCATTGGGGCTTAAACACTGAAATGAACTTTACTATAATAATACTAATAATTATAAATAACTAGCATTTAACTTTAGCTGGGGCTCGTGGCGCGGGCGCGGGGGCACAAGCACGACTCTAAACGTGACAGGTTGTGGGATCGATTCCCACACGAGAAAATGAAATATTTAATATTTTCACTTCCTCTTCTGGCAAGGGGGCAAAAAGCGGTGTTGAGTTCCGTCACTCAATACGTAAATATTTTTTATATCCCATATTTCGTTCCTTGAAGCAGTCTTTTTTTTTTTCTTTTAGCGCCCCGCTGAATCTTACATACAACAAGATAGCAAGAGGGAACATAGTGGTAAGACTCTCTTTTCCACAAATCGCCTAATATTCGAAAATAAATAATTTCCCTTACCATATTATTTTGAGAAGTTCTCTCTTAAAACTCATCCACTCTCCAAGGAACCTACGTACCAAACTTCAGCGTTCAACGCCGTGTAGTTGCCACTAAAATACTAAACTCGTTAATCTGTCAGTCACCCATTAACGAAAGAGTTTTGTATATTTAGATAAACTTTGCTTAACATAATCACATTAGCACAGATTAAAAATAAAAAATATATAAAAAAAACGCAAAAGACAATCAGGCTGGAAATTTTAGCTCCATTAGCTAATTATCACATAATATTTTTAAACTGACAAGCTCCGCCGATCAAAAGATCGCGTGCCCGCCGCTCGAGTGACCGCCGCGCCGGTGTTAAGCGACGCATTCTATACAGGGTGGTCACGTACCATAGGTAATATACATATTCAGTGAACATATAGAGACTTTGATCACTCTTACGGTTGGCTAACTTAATCTTACAAAGGGTTTAATGGGTGGATAGTTTGTTTAAAAATGATAATAATATAAGTAGGTTAGCGCTGGCTATTTTTTTATTTTTATTTTTACTATACAGCTAATTATTGATTGGAAAAGTGTATAAAAATATTTAAATGATAAAAAAATTACATACTATTATATAACATAATTTAAAGGCCATCTTAATGTCAACCAGTAGTGGGTTCGATTCCCACTCGGGGGAACGAATTTCTATAAAATTTTACTCGTGGTAAAAGACAAAACGCCGCGTTGAAGCCACAAGTCTCAAAAACTGATACAACACTAGGTTTCTTCTACCTACCCTGCTATATGGGGGATACAGCGTGATATAAAATCCTTAAATAAATATATACATTCTATTTTACAAAAATTAAAAATGCGAGATACAGCATGAAGCTAAAAAGAAATATTTTTTTATAAAATGTTTATTTACATAAAATGTCTTATGCTATGGAGTTATTGACACAATAGTTATTTATATATAATTATATATTTCGATACTAGTGGTTGTATAAATATATTCCTTCTTCGCCGGTGGTGAGCTGGCTTTAGAACTGCCATTACTGATATTCTTATTTAACTTCACGATTTGAAGTTTTTTGATTTAGCCTGATTGAATAAAAAAATATTTAAATTTTGATTTTGAACATTACACTGGTTTCTCCATGGTTTTGCTGTAAGCAATAGGGACTTTCTTGTAAATAAAAAGACTTATTATCATATGTTTTAAAGTGTAACTCCACACTAAAAAAAGAAAAATGTTTAAAAAAAATGTATAAAAATTTTAACTTTATTCTAACCTGCGCACTTCGTCTACCGCCCATTTCTTCACCACTGAACCATACAAGCAAGTTCTTTTCTAGCTTCGTCGAAATTCTTTTACACAATTTACTTACGATGTTAACATCTCTGTAGGAGTTTTACAAACTTTCACTATACATATTATTACTACACATAATATTAATAATAATGATAATTTCGTAGTACAAATATATAAATTACACTAGTAACGATCGCGCGGCTTCGCCCGCTTAAAAATTGTTTTTATATTATAGCCAAATTATACTTGTAGCCTATATGTTATTCTGGTGTTAGCTAGATTACTGTAAACTTTCATCTAAATCTATTCGATAGTTTTTGAGTAAAAGTGGAACAAACACTCATCCTCAGAAATTTTCGTATAATATTAGTAGGATAGGATTAAGAACTATTTCTTTTTAATGCTTTAGTCCTTGGTTTTGCACCATCAACTATAAACTCAATAATATCTATGTTATGACTTATTTCTTTACAATTAATGTAAATATTCCATTAAATTCGTAATGCTAAATTAGAAATAACCATAATATAAATAAATGGCAACTCCATCGATATTTTCTCCATTAATAAAAAGAGAGAGTACCATCTCTATTCTTTGCTATCCCATACAAGATTAACAAGTATTGTACTTGTTGTCGCCGGCACATTCCCCACAGACAGACGGCATGTACGATGACGGAATGAGTACAACGGTTTCGTTAAAACGTTTGTAGATGACCACTCCCGTTGCATCCGACTGTACTTTGAGACCGGCTGCGATTGGTAGAATCCTGGGAATATATAAGATTGATATAAGTTCCGCTCTCACTTGAATAAATAAAATATTTAATATTTTCATTTTTTCGCTCTGGTAACAAGGCAAAGTGCGTCGTTGAATTCCGCCACTCATTAAGCAACGCCTCGAGAATACGGCGGTTTGCAGATTCCTCTGCTTACCCTGCTATGTGCGAGATAAAGCGTGATAAATGTGCGTGTTTTCAGTTTCTCGAACTAATAAAATTCTAAATGCCTTATTGAGGTCCGTCAGTCAAAATGGGATGTCTTGAGTACGGACGGAGAGTCTCTTTCTTCGACTCTTAACACTATACTTATTGGCATATCTCAGTAAATACGTGACGGCCAGGCAAAAAAATATAATGTAAAAATAAATTTGACTTGAAATGTTCCTACTTACTGAGCACTGTAGAAAAATAATCTATGTATTTAATTCATAAGCATCTCGCTTACAATCGCAAGTGGCAAGGTGGCTTTACGCTGTATCCTGCACATAGCAGGGCAAGCAGATCGAACCTGGAAACCTAGTATCAAGATACTCCCCAATAAGACACTGTCATTCCCCACTTTCGACAGAATTCATGTTATCCAAAATATTTTTCAGAATCAAACCTTCACCAGTTCAAGAAAATAATCCGTTAAATAAAGTTATATTAATACCATCAATCACTCTCAGTGGTGTGAACGAATCAATTTCCTTTTTAAGTAACATCTAATATTTAGTTCTTATTTTTGAATGTTCATTCATCAGCTACTTAGTAAGTGTTTTCCTAGCTTCACTTTAATGTACGCGGAGGAAATCTAGTGTAAAGATACTCCGTTTTCGAGCACAATTTTCAAGGCTTTGCGTCTTGAGTGCGTTGAGCGCGTTGAGTGACGGAGCTCAACGCCGCGCCTTGTCTCCACCAGAGCAGAATGTGAAAATAATTAATTATTCCTAATGCAAATATAAGGAGTTGCTCCACGACGGTTTATAATTAACCTACGTTAATTTATAAACGACTAAATATTGGAAGTACTTACGGAGAATTTTTAATGATATCACTAGTGGTATTGTACAAGTTGCGGTCACCGTCATACATCTTGATGCCGCCATCTTGTAGACGAGTGATCACGAAACTGAAACAAAATGGCGTTCATTTAAAATTGTTTTATATTTTTTTTTAATATTTAAAGAGTTCTCGATTTAGTTGGTGCGTGCGGTATCATAGCGCCAATAAAATTTTAAATAAATTCACGCTTCTACAGGATAAGCACACGAAACCTCATGTTAAGACACTCCGTTCCCAACTTTTTTTCCAAAGAATGGAAATCAAACTCACAACCGTTGGTCTTACGATAGCACAAATTATTAATTACAGCTCTTTGTTGTTATACCTGGGGGTCTCAGAGCAATCAGCCAGCACTAAGCTCTCTGAACAGGGTGACGGGTTCAACTGTTCGACATTCCCAGATAGTGTCTGTACTGTCGATTCCTGCAGACGACATTCACCTGTAAAAAAACCATCAAAAATGTAAACAAATATTGGATAAATTACACCACAAAATGTATTTTTTTAGCTTCACGCTGTATCTCGCACATAGCATTGTAGGGAATGGAAATAATTTAAATATATACGAGTATAACCTCCCCGATCGAAGCTTACATTTTGTAGTGCATATTTTCAGAATATGATGAACGTAGGCCAGTTTGAGGCCAATCGTGGTGCTACTGTACCACAAGCATAAGCGTGCGACAGGTTGTGGGTTCGAATCCAACTCGAGGAAATAAAATATTTTATATTTCCACTTCCTCGGTCTGATAAAAAAAATGTTTACTTACGATAGACTCCGAATCGTTTCATCAGCTGCATCGCTGTCCAGCTGTCTAAGAGCCACGCGAAGCTATCCGACTCGAATTGTATTTCTGCACCTTTATTTACTCTTACAGAAGCTATACCATCTACTTCCTGCAAAAAAACATTAAGATAAGAAGAAAATAGTAGGGTACATTTAATAGGGTAAGTAGGGTGGGTACCTACAGAGCCTAGCGTTAAGACACTCCGTTCTCCCCGCACAGCCCAATTTTTATTTGACTTTAGTGTGTCGAGTGTCTCAACGCCGGACACTGTCTTGTTACTAGAGCGAGGAAATGGAAATAATTCATTCTCCCGAACCCATTCGGACCCACATGCATCGTATCACCTGTACCACGATAGATAAGAATAAAAAATCGATAAGAAACAATGATATTATTCATTATTTAAGTTTTTTTAATATCTGGAAACTATTAAAAGACATTATGTGAGATCGAAACACCTCTCTGAGAGATATCTCATCATCGTCTTATTGTCCCAAAAAGGCCCCAAACACACTGACTTGATAAGTATAAAATTAAATTTAAATTACTAACTTAGCCCAACGTTACTCTTGACTCCGGTATAGTGGGTTACATCGACACGGTTATCGCGTAATCCAATATAACCTATTGCCTTTCCCGATAAAAGAACAAGTAGATTAGTGCTCCCAACTAATCAAAATCTTCACCATTCCTCTTCCAATATAATAACTGCAATTAAATTTTATTTTACCTGAATAACAGCCGTTGTATTGATAGTATCCTTATCCAGACTGCCCAACAATTGAGCCACAGGGGTGCCCGCACCGAGTCCCAGTACCGACAGCAAGTCAAATTGATGTAGCTGAAAAAAAAATCGGTTAAGTGTGAGTCGGACTCGCCAACCGAGGGTTCCGTATCTATTTCAGTAATATAGGCCAACGAGTAATACAAGTTATAAAAGTTAACAAACTTAAGTTTTGTTTTAATATACTGCATCCAATGGAGACCACTTCGAATAAGCTTTATATATTTTTAAGGTTTTATATTAATACTAGCGGACCCGGACGCGGCTACGCCTGCTTGAAATATAAGAATATAAATTCTATAGAAATATAATTTCAATCTAGATGAATTGGTAAAAGTGACTATTATATTTATTTTCATAAGGATGAATATCAAAATGACGCGGTAACGAACGCGGTCGCGTAGCGACGACGGTTGTTATTAACATGGCAGAATAAATTGCATGTCAAATTAGAAAGTATTTTAATTTATTAGTATATATGTGTAATGTAATATTATATAGCCTATAGCACTTCTGAAGAATGCAGCATTCATACGAAACAAAAACAAAGTAAATCGATCCAGTAGATCCAGAGATCTTAGCGTTCAAACAAACAAACAAACAAACAAACAAACAAACTCTTCCGCTTTATTATATTAGTATAGATAGATATAATTATATATTTTTCTTAAATATTGTAATAATATTTATGGTAAAACTAGGTACAAAATTTTCTCACCTTCTCTCCTTTAATTTCAAATTCAACATTCCGTTCTATATTTCCGTAAACATTTTTGGGAGTGCCTCTGTATTCCATAGTTATTTTACTAACATTATCGTTGTTGTAACAGGTTTGGTAAGCGTTGGACGTGTGGTAGGTTAAGGTGGTGTGTCCGTGGTACGATGCCGGATGCGTGGTCAGATCTTGATCGGCCGGAGCATGGCTTATGTCTTGTTCGAAGTAGCAGAGCTGAAATTTCAGATTTGTAATTAAAGAAAGTAAAAACCACTGAAGTGTAGAAACACTAAATGATAAAATTAATGTAAAATGTTCTCAGAACTATAAATTTTATGAACCTAAACTCGACTGGTTTACCAACAGATTTCTGACTTCATCATAAGATCAGACTAATTTTTGCTTGAGCTTTGCGCTTTGCCTTGTAAACTAAAACATTTCATTTCCTCGAATGGGAATCGAACCCACAAACTGTCGCCTCTACAGTCCTAAATAAAAATGATATAATTATTTATAGTGGGTCAAATACAGTTTCTTAAATATTTTATTACATAGTTACAATTTGGCCTAACAAAAGCATGTTTAAAATGGTCTCAATTAAATTATGGTAATTTTTACCTTTATATTCTATTAAATTTGAGGTAAAAATGACCTATACTTACCCTCCAATATTTCTTATTAGTATCAAACACGTACGGCTGCTCCACATACAAGAACCACTCCACAGAAACATTTCTTCCGGCGCAGTTTATTTTACTATTCGAGTCTATTTTTAAGAATATATCTTGATTCTTCTCGTTGATGCTGAAATTAAGTACAAATGTAATTTTTAAGCTTCACGCTGTATCTCGTATATAGCAGGGTATACAGAGGAAACCTCATGTTAAGAACCTTCTTTCCCCACGAATCGCCAAATTTTCGAGACATTCCGTATTGTGTAGATTATTACTCAGACTTGGAACTTTACTTCTTTCTTCTTCTTTTATTTCCTTTGTATTAGATATATTACAGTTATTTTTACCCTGGCTGGCAACTCCTTTCGAAATCGTTTAAAAAAATACTTTTTGTACATCAGACAATTCTCGTGGGATAGCTCCTGCGTTAAACTTTTTATTGATTTTCAAGCCAAAGTCGTGTTGAACATTTAACGTTTAAATTTTTCCACTTTCCATTAAAAAAGTGTTATAATTTTATCTCGCAAAAATTAAAACTCTCACGGGATAGAAGTAATTAGATTGCTAGTTTTTAATGACTAAAACAGGTACAAAATTAGCTTAATATTGTAGTTTATTCGTTGAAATTTACAATTATTAATAAGTTAACCGCAAATATCCTATTAATTTTGATTCCCTTTATAATGTCGAAATGCACATTTTTGCGAAAAAAACGGCCATATCTTATTTCTAAGCAAATATAGAAAATATTTTTTATCAAGAAATCATGAGTTCTTAGATCTAAGTATATGATTTGAATTACAATCCGATATCTCCAAGCGTCCCTGATATAAACGGTCTTGAAAGCAGATAGACAGACGGACAACAGAGTGACCTTATAAGGGTTACTTTTTTCTTTAAAAAGTACGGATTCCTAAAAAGATCAAGTAGTTCCGAACATTAATGTGTTCAACCAAACAAACTCTCCACCTTTATAACATGTACTAGTATAGACAACAAAGCAAAAACACTTACCCATAATAACTCAAAGTGAAATCAAAGTTAATCTCGACTCTGTCCACTCGTTCGAAAGCCACTATATCTCCTAAACTGACACTGACGTGTATCACCTCGTCGCTGCCCGCGTTCTGGGTGGGCCTGGAGGGAGGTATGATGACTCCACACCCTGGCGATGAGGTGAACCGTTGTATGGAGTTCAATATTGATTGAGTTGGTAATATACTGTAATTGTAGAACAATTTATATATTAATATTTTAGGTTTATTATTTTATAAAGCTGATGATTTGCAACTAGTCCAAGTTAAAGAAGTCAATCAAAAATAAAGTAAATTAAAAAAAAAACAGCTCCACGCTTTGCCAGAAACTAAGAAATGTAATAGTCCCCCGGGTAGGAATCGAAGCAACAATCGTCATGTTTACAGTTAAACGCCTTACCACAGCACCTCAATGGCGTCGAGTAAAAATAGCTAATTTATAAGAATACGACTTATTGTTTCTGTACATCGATAAACCAATATTAAAGCTCTCTTGTACCAAGAATTGAACTGAAACTTTCCAGACGTATCATAATTCAAAAAAAAAATAATATTAAAAATGTACTTAGTTTTTCTAAAGGTCGTCTACAGACTGAAAACTCGACGGTTGTGGGTTTGATTCTTAATTGAGGAAATAAATTATTTTAATTTCTTCACTCTGTTAACAAGACAGCGCGGCGTTGACTTCCACTCAACATATGATGTCTCAAAAATTGGGTGGTGCGTGGGGAACAGATGTATTAACACTAAGTTCCTATTGCCTATCCTGCTATATGATTAATACTTATTCTGATACTTACTCATAGCTAACAAATTTGGACATTATATATTTTTCTATGACTTCTGCACCTGATGTTTTACGGTCACAATCGAAGAATATACCGTTGTCATCTACCTGCATATTTAAAAGAAAAAGATAAATTTATACTCTAGTACAAAAATTGGGATTGCGGAGTCCTGGGGAGCACTAAAAGAGGATTTCTCATAATTCCAACGGAATCGGTAAAAATGGATGCTTACAAAATTACGTTAAACAATCCACGCAAACGAAGTGTTGATAAAGTGTTAAGCCACAACAAGAAAGGTAAGGTTTAAGCGGTATTATTAAGGCGCGGGTTACGTTCCCGCTATGTTATGGTGTAAATGTTCCTATGTCTTAAATATTAATCTATTAATATAATAATTAAACTATTAATCTTATCTAAAACTAATAACCTTGGGCAACGCGTCCTTTTTTATCCGGATTTAACATCCGGTTATATTATATCCCTGCTACAGAATTTCGCTGTTGACGTGATTATAGATATGATCTCTAGACCTGTGTAACCTGTGTTAATTATTTTCATTAACAATTACCTCGTATTGGTAGAAAGACAGAGCGCGGCGTTAAGTTCTGCCACTCAACGCACAATGTCTGAAATTGTGGGAGGAAAATGGGGGAGTATCTACATACTAGGCTCCCTGCTGAATGCAGGATATAGCTTAAAGCACAAAAAATAACTTACATCAGCAGTGCCCGTTTCCACGGTATAAACATTTGACTTTTGATTCGATAAAGTTTGGATTTGAACGTGTGAATGTATAGCCATGCCCGCGTGTTGAGCAAATGGATTCAACCAGGTCAGCCTGAAAAATAAAACTCATAAATTAGGTTTTTAGTCTATGTTTATTTGTAGGTTAAAACAATATAATGTTTACAAAAGAATGGCAAAAAAATAGTGGAGCATGAAGACCGCCCTGAGGTCCTGTATGAAGCAAATGAAAGTAGACGAGACGTAAGAGGTATGCAGAAACCTTAGCGGCGCTCCGTTCTCTCTAGCTACGCGGCTAGGAACAAAGTTTGATGTAAAAAAAAGTATTGACCACATTATGAATGAAACGGTTTCCAAGAGGCGCGAGTTCGAGTCCGTTCAAATACTAGTAGGATTCTTTAAAAATTAATTTAAAAATTAAAAATCATCTCCAAAAATGTTGTTAATTTAACTTACGCAACAGCTTTAGCGTTAGGTTCCATAGTCACGTTGAACTTGATAGGTATCTGCACCACAATAGATCTTTGTAGACGAACTATGTGCAGTGACCGCAACAGTGGCGCTGCTGTTGATAGAGATGTCACTGCTGTACCTTGATACCTGCAATACAGGACCGTTTATCAGTTTTTTTTTTATTTATTTATTTATTTTACAATCTTAATATATAAAAAATCTCTTGCCAAACTCGTGAGTTTGTAGGCAAGAAGCGCTCTTTACTTTACTACATTAATTTAAACTACTATACCAACCCTTATAATTTAACCATACATACATAACACAAAAAAAAACAACAAAAAAAATAGATAAAAGATAAATAACATTAATAAACTTAACAAATCTTATATATTATATCTATTCCTATACTATATCTATTCTATGTTATATCTATCTTTGTACTATCTATTCTATATTACGTCTATTCCTAAACTATATATTCCATATGTAATACAAACAAAAAAAAACAAAAAATAAATTTAGTTACTTCGCTGAGTCCCATTAAGATTGAAGTTTCTTTATGTTTGAGGATATTTGTCTGCCATCTATAGATATAAGATTTTTTTACTTACCGCCACTTTAGCTCTTTAAAAAAATCAAACAAAACAATAAAAGAATAGGTAAAATGTTATAAGACGCTATGTTGAAGCAGGTACGGTGTCATTTTTGGTCGTGAGTTGCAATTTCATTAAGGAGAATATTAATAGAATTTTTTTTTTCCAAGAAGATCTGAAGAAACATGGACTAAGTACACCATTACGTTATTTCCAGTTATTGCGGTTTTGCATAAAAATATGTATTTGAAACATTAAAATCCGTTGCGTAGCGTGCCCTTACGCTGACATACTATAGTAAATAATACAGTATATAGTATATATAGTATATAAAAATATTTCTCATACAAGAATATAAAGCGAGAAGGATAGATTAATAAGTAACAATATTTTACCGTATATGCAAATCATTTTCCCAATCCAAAGCATAATTTGTATCTGCTGGAGCAGTCAGGTTACCTCTGACCGAAGTGAAGGTGACTATTGATGATTGTAGGCGTATTGGTGTACCTGTGACATAAACAAGTAGTTAATATTTTTAAAGAGTCAGTCCTAGCGCAGGGCCACAGGCGTGCCATTATGCGAATGGTTGTGGTTCGATTCCTACTCAAGGAAATGAAATATGTAATATTTTCATTTTCTTTTGGAGACGAGGCAAAATTGCGGCGTTCAGTTCCGCCATTCATCACGCAATGCCTACAGAATTTGGGAAAAGGGAAGTGTTTTAATGGGGAGAGATTATAAGACTAGATTCCTAGAGAATCTGAGCTAGAGTAGGGCTAAGAGCGGGATACAGCATGAAGCTTTAAAAAAGCATATACATATACTTAATATATATGTTTAACTCTGTCTATTAAAAACCATATTAAAATCCGTTAAAAGATTTAAATGAATATTAGTGGAAAGCAACTTTGTTTTATACATCTTTCAGGCGTAGTATAATTTAAGACACTTTTAAAACAGTCCCAGTCTACATTAATCTTTATATCCCACCTGTAACATTTTAAATGGTTATTACCATTTTCATTATCCAGCAGTCCCTATTACACTTATTTGGTTAAAATGCTGAGGTTTATTATAAAAGGACATTGGTTCAAATTTCATTTCAATTGTATCTAAAAGTTTACTAAAACTATAAAAATAACTTATTTAATTAAAAAACTATAATCACGCTTAGATTATTATTATCAACCTTCAAATTAAATTCTATAGTTTTACTACATATGCGTCACAGATTTTCACTCCACACCTTCGAGCTTCATCATCAGACCAGCTTGGCGTTACCTCATAAGAAACTTAACATTTCATGGATTCATTACAGGTCGACCTAATTAAAGTGTGTTAAAAACAATAAGAATTCTTTGTAAATTTATATAAAATGAGCTTACCTAGTTCAGAGGGTAGATGCACATCCATTTGAACAGGATAGTACGCCATCTGTTGATTTATATGACTGCCAAATCTTAGGAACTCCATTATGGACTTTGTCACTGCAATACAAATAGTAATTACACCTACATATGAATTATACTTAACCATAACATAGGGCTAACGTGATGGCTGTGGGTTCGATTCTTACTAGGAGAAAGATTATAATATTTAAATTACTTTAACTACTATTCCTTTAACTAACTGCATAACTCTATAGATTAACCTCTTCTAAAACCATATTGATTACTCGAATCTAAATAATTTAAAAGTCTCGAATTCGTAAACTTAAAGATTAGATTATTACACACATAAAAAGAAATGCATTTTTTTACAAAATGTATAAAAAAAAAGATAAATAAGTTATAGGTGCGTGTATAAAAATTTTGACGTAGATTAGACCAGAAAGTCAGTGGGACTATAAACAAGAGGTGTAGGTTCAAATTGAATAAACGTAGCTCATTCAATTTTTTATCTGAAGCAATATCTTTTATTTCTTTTACATTTCCCTACTTAACTTAAAATAGTGCTAGTATTTTTTTACCAACCAACGCGAATAGTAAAAAATATAGCAAAATAAAAGAAACCTACGATCGCGTCCATTCCAGCTGTCAAACCGTGACTGATTGACGTGACTCGCGAACACGGTTTTGTCATGAATCTTTATCACAATGTCGATGTGGACCTGAAAAATATATTTTAAATATTCATATCCATACATACATACATACATATTTATTTTTATAGTAGCGGTTTATATATGGACAGAATAACGCTGTAATCGCGACAGTTGTGGGTTTGATTTATACTCGGAAGAATGAATTATTTTCATTCTCTCGCTCTTGCAACTAAAGTGCGACGTTGAGTTCAACCAAAGAACACTTCAGTGTCTTTAGACTAGGTTCCTTATACTCTGCTGTGAGCGTTTGGCAGGGTAGCCTGTTATACCGGTAACACGTTAGGGTCTCTGCATATTTTTGTCTCAACCACTGTCATCAACAGTCAAACATGCTCTCCGGGGGTCCTCATGCTTTTTACGTGACTTTGGTCATCCAAGTTCTTACCTTTTCAGGTGATTTTAAGCTGGACACTTTCAATTTTTCCAAAATTTCCACAAGCCGGTTCACATTCACATTTTTTCTATTCAACTTGTGCATTTTCTTGAACAGATTGGATGATATACCCTCCGCTATGATGTAGACCTGGAATTTTAAAAAGAAAAGAAACTATGTAATATAATGTCAATTTGATATGTAGCGTAGGCGACAATACAATATTATGATATAAACAAGCTGGTGCGATGATGTAGCCAGGACCTGAATATTGGAACTCTTCAAACGTTTCTAGTAAACCAATCTAGTTTAGATGCAACTCATAGCTCCGATCACATTCTATAGCATTTGTATCACATGGTGTAGAGAAACGTGTATTTTAGTTTTTTTTCTAATTAATATATTATACCATATTTTCTTGTGAAATGGGCAGATAAAACCCATTAGCCTATTTAAAACGTATAAATTGTATTCTTTAACAAAACGTGAAAATCATCAATTATATTGGCAAATAAAAGTTTTCGATGAAAACATGGTGACTTGTTAAAATTAAAAGAAATTTTCGTCGAAAATTTAGGCCGTCATAGCAATGGGAAACCGCCATACTCAACACTACGGTCAGATCGATATCTACTGTGGTGAATAATTATATTTAATTAATTTTCATTTCTTAAGTAGTGTCGTCGTTGAACTCCGCCACTCAACGGGAACTCAACCTTCCCTCTGCCTATCCTGCTATACGGGGAAAGACGTGAAGCTGTTTTGTATTTATTAATACATGTTGAGGCCATCGACTGCGACGGTAACATATTTTCATTTCCTCGTGAACGGAAATGTCTTAGTGCGAATGAAGTGTCTTAACACTAAGTTCCCAGCTATCCTGCAATGTGCAGATACAGCGTGAAGCTCAAAATAAAATGTTGCTCACCGAAGCTTGATAAGGTCTTCTGCCACCACTCGCAACGGAAAGCTCGATCAAACTCGGTGCTGGTTCCGCCCCCACACTCAGGATTTGTATCCACGGCCCTAGTTCTCCATTAGATACTATATAGTTATTAGTGGCCCAGTAGGTGGTATCTGGGTTCTTGACATCTTGAGCGACGAACGGGATGAAATCGGCTCTGAAAAGTTGAAAAAAAATAGTAATTTTTGTTACTAACTTTTATTGATAAGCGTTGAAATTTATATAACTTTTCTAGAATATGATAATTTAAAATTGTGTCAGGTTCCAGTACTTAACATTTTTTTTAATTACGCTATTTTTTTAAATATAGCAAAACTAGCATTTACTTAGTGTTTGATAAAAAATCAAGCCATTTTATATTTATCCCTAAATTATTTACGATCTATACAAATGCTTGTACTTAAAGTCTAAAACAAACTGCTGCGCTTACAGTTAGAAAATTTATTAAATTAAAAAAAAAACTTACACTGTCCTATATCTGCTGAAGAATTTATTAGTTTCCAAACTCTTCACCGTCGTATACCAAAACCTTTGCAGCTCTTTACTGCTACTTGTTGTAATGAAGTTGTGAATAAAAAGAAAATCACTCTCTCTTATGCCCGAGGAGAGGATCGCGTGGAGTGACGCGATACGAAGCTGTATGTGCTCTTCTTCATCAAGGAGGACTGGTAAAGTTGTTTCAAGTGCCTGTAAATGTAAAATTATATGTTGACTAGCTTTTAACTCCGGCTTTGTCGGCGTGGTAGAGTGGCAACAAATACATTCCAACTTCCCGAAGTGTCCCTGACAGATTTAGTAGGTAACATTAGCTTCACCCTGTATGCCAAACATAGCAGTGTAGGCTGAGGGAACCGGAACCTAGTGTTAAAACACTCCATTCTCATTAATACACTTCCGGTCCCCACTTTCCGCCGAACTTTAGAGACATTGCGTACGTGGAAATGGATTCCACTATATATATGGATATATATGAATGTAGGATTTGAACTCGACAATCGTTTAAAATTTTATGCAATAATTGAAATCCAACTTGAAAACATAATTCTTTACCGTAGTTTAAAAATATTTTCTGTACCTTAAACATCCCCATAACTTACCGAATAACCTCGTGACTCCAATCCACAAGCCAATGAAGACCACAACCTCTCGTGGCGATTCCTTGATTTGTCCGCGTAAATAGTACGAATATACGAGTCGGCGGTGTAGCCCAAAGTGCATAAGCCCTGAAGCCAAACCATACGGTCTCGGTATTGAGGACAATCTGGAAAAGATATAATATATATGAATGTTTTCACACATTTAATATATTTTAATGGGGAATAGAGTGTCCTTACACTATTTTCCCTCTGTCTACTCTTCTAAGTGAAGCTATAAGTTAACATTTTATCATAACTTGTCTTCTTTTTAGAGCGAAGAAATGAAAATGTATTCCCCTAAGTGGGAATCGAACCCACTGCCGTCGCGTTTACCGCTGCTATTTAGGACTACGATATGTTAAAATGTATAAAGAACTTACCGCTATACATTCTAAAGTACTTGACAACTATAGTATCCATATAGTCTTGTTTAACTTTCATAATTTCAGCTGCTTTCGAGACCAGTGTGGCAAAGGACAATATACCAGCATGCCGTATCTCCGCGGGAAAGTCCAGACCTAATTTGGTAAAAGTCTCCAACTCCTCGAGTAGACTTTGACTCAGATTTGCTATGTTGAATGGTAATTTTCTTATGATGGATATGATTGTCGCATCTTCTATTTTCTCCTAAAATTATAACGTTTGCTATGAATGAATATTTTTTTACTTGGCTTTCACATTTTAAAATTATTAAAATTTTTGAAGCTTTAGCTGAGATGATTGTGGGTTCGCTTCTTTGGGAAAATAAACTATTTCCTTCTCCTCATTCTGCTACAGGACAAAGTTCGGCGTTAGATTCCGCAAAAACAACAGACAGGATCAACAATTGGTAAATTTTATATGGACTTTAAAATAATAAAGGTACCTTCTCTTCAACCACTAAGTACTTGATGAATCGTGCGCACGCGTCACTTCTACCGTGCGGTAACACTTCCAAAAATATATTTCTCGCCGTTTCCAACTCATAGCTAGTACCCAGGACTAGGTCTTCGAAGAGTTTGATTAGATTTGTGTATGACAGGCGAGTTACTAAGCTGAAATAGTGTTTCATTGTGAAATGTATATAAGACGAGGTGGAAGCTTAGACTAATAGACTATGGTACTTTATTTCTTTTTTTATGGAAAAGACCAAGGAAACGAGCGCACGATGATAAGTGCTCACCGCCGCCCACGGGTCGTGGGCGGCGGTGAGCACTCGACACCAGAGGAGCTACAGGTGGTTTGGTGACTGTGGCATTGGTAAAGGAGAGTTGATTTCATATTTTCCACAAATAAAATTTCAGTATATCAGAGAGTAATAACGGAGTGCTAAGAGCATGTCTGTTTCATTTTTTATTTCTTCCATTTTCCTGAGTATGAAAAAGTTTCATGCTCCACATATACAGTTAAAAAAACTGAAAAAAACTATTTTATACGCCAAACGCTGCAAGTGCTTTAGAATGTGCTCAGAACTGTAAATAATATGAGTCTAGTGGTTTGTTAGTAACCCCTAATAAGCTCAGATATTCAGATCCTGGCTCCATCAGCATTATTGTATTATCATTTCAGCTAGGTATAAGTGGTATGTGGCATAATGATAAAATTCTTAGAAAATCAGTCTTACTTTTTATTACGTGGTAACAAAGTTACATATTTCCAAATGGACCCAAAAAACCGTGTTAAGAATGCTAAGTATATATTGTGGTATTTAAATTTAAGACATACGTAATATATAAAATATGCTTACTTTGACAGATCGATAAAGTCCATACTGTGTATAAGAGATGCGTTCCTTTCAATGTTGTAAGAATCTATACCTTTGCGTGCAATTTTAAGAAGTACCTGTTAAATAATATAATTTAATTATTTTTATTTTCATTCTAATGTCTATATGATATATGCTTATAAACTCTAGAGACTAGACTTTTTTGAAAGATCCATACTCCCAGTAAATATTTATTATTCTTCCAATCAAATGTTACTTCTTACGTACCTTGTAAGTCATGTTGGCCAGTTCAGCTTGAGTGATAGACTGTATGCCGGTGCTCCAGTCGTCAAAGTTGCCGGCCTCGTATTGTATGCCGGTGCGAGTCACGTTCAATTTCTCAACACCGGAAGATGGCGAGGCAGTGTCGAAGTAAAGGGATAATCTGAAAAATAATAACAAAAATATGCAATGAAAGTAAGATATTTAAGACATTAATGTTGCTGTCATATCAGCATGTTTAAATTATTTACACTTCCGCGCTCTGGTAACTAGACCACTTGGATAGTGTCTGCAGGTGCGTAGCTTCACGCTTTTTCCCGCATAATATAGCAGGGTAGACAGAGAGAACTTAATTTTAAGACATCATTCCTCATTCCCTCGTAACTTTCGAGATATTGCGTGCTAATTATCCAAACTCAACTTTGCGGTAATTTTTTATAAATCATAATTTTAATACAGGTGTGCAGTACTTACTCGGATGACACCGTGAACACGTGCCCATTCACCTTATACTGGAACACTCCGCGCATATCCAGATTATTGAGTCCTTTTTCGTTTAAATCGTATATTCGTTCAGAAGTTGCTATGCTTTCGGGCTGAAACATTTTTATACAATAATGATTTAAAATAATAACAATTTTGATTACTGTACAGCAAGGTACTCAAAAGAAACCTAGTGTTAAGACACTATTCTCCAATTTCCTCCCTATTTATGCATTAGGGAAAACAAAAGGGAGTAAATTAAATTAGCACTATGTTCCATCTAACTATCCCACTATATGCGGGATACAGCGTGAAGTGACAGAAAATCATATATCCTCACCGCTCCTCTTCCATAGTTCTCCCATGGAACTGAGCTCCAACTATTTTGGGCTCCTTGTGAAGCTTTTTGGTAGGATGTGTATTTCCTTATGATATTGTTATGTTCTGTATACACCATCACGCAGCTATCGTAGAGACATGCCTGTATTGAAGAAAAGATTAAATAATTAATTAAATATGCCAATGTATGTGGAAACACTATTTACAAACTTTTAATTACGTGGTAATAATTGAATAAACAAGATTTTCATTAAAATTTTACTGATGTTTCAGCTAAAGTACCTCTTCATTAGTATAAGAACCGCTCTCTTTCTTCAGCTGAAAATTTATGGCAACCGCTCGTTTGACATTCGTCGACCACACCGGTTCAGGACCTACATATAATGCATTGATGAAGCCATTTTCCTGTGAAATAAAATAAAATGCATAAAAATATGCGTAATATATTTAATGGTGTCTTTTCAGGGTTCCGTACCCGAAGGGTAAAACAAGTAGGGTCCTATTACTAAGACTTTTATGTCTGTGTGTCGGCCTGTCCATCTGTCACCAGGCAGTACCTCATGAACCGTAATAATTAAACAGTTGAAATTTTCACATATGATATATTTATGTTACCGTTATGTTAAAAAGAAATAAGATAAATGTTTAAGAGAGCTCCCAAATAAAGAACGTGATATTTTTGACATTTTTCTAGATAATGGTACAGAACCCTTCATGTGCGATACTGACTCACACTACACACTGTTTTTATATATTTTTAATATTGTTTCTAAATTTTTCATTTAAAATTTTTTGCACACCTACACATTTTGATCTCCCACATGACAGGTTGGCTGGTAGAAAATGCCTCTTAGCGTTAAGCCCGCCTAATGTACATTTTTCTTTTTTTTTGTGCAATAAAGAATATATAAATAAATAAACCATGTGGTAAGGTAGGCAGAGAGAGCCTAGTGTTAAGATACTGTGTTCTCCACTTTCTGGCTGAAATGAAAGTAGTATGTGTTCAGTTGCGGAATTCGTAAATGCATCGCGGAATCTTTTAATGTTTGCCGCGTTTGGGTTAAATGACATATAATACTCAAAATAACACTTTAAACTTTAATAAAATATTATTAATCTGGTCAATGCTTAAACTCACTTGATATTCGGCTTCCCAGGGTTCTTCTAAATAGTTTGAAGGATCTTCTTTTTGAGAAAAGAAACCAGAACTTTGGCTATACATTGATGTCTGTAAAAATTTTGAAAAATAGTAATAATAAAGTCACAGTCAAATTATATTCAAAATAAAAATTATAAAATAAAAATAAACTTTATTTTTTTAAAGATAAATGATCTACCATATTGGATTAAGTACTTAATTAAGTAAATGACCTGAGAGGAACCAGTGCAAGTAACTTACAGAACCTTTTATTTTTCAAGTCAATAATTTAGAGATTTACAATTATTCATTAGTTATTAGATATTTTATATAAAAATGAACATATTAAAAAAAATTAAAGGACATAAACATTCTCTATAAGAGGAAGCGACGATCAGTAGACTTTTACAGTCTCCCATGTAATTTACTATCTTTAGGCCATAAATCCAATACAAAACAAATTTTTCAATTCGTTCTAGTAGTTCCTGAGATTAGCTCGTTAAACCAAACAAGCCCGTCACCTTTATAATATATACTTTGGCATTTTCCAAAGGCAAGAGGTGACCACATTAAGCTATATCTAGCTCAGCATATCTTAATTGGCACTGACATGTCCCGTAATTGTTTAAACGGCATAAGTAGCCATTTATTAGTCTACCTGACGATGACTGAAGGGCGAATCTATTAATCGCAATTGAAGAGAAGTACATTTTTGTTGTTTCGATCTATTCTGAACAGTTTTAGATATATACTCGTATTACTTTTAGTTTCACGCTGCTTCCTATATATAAAAGGATAGCCGGAAGGAATCTATTGCTAAGACAATTTGGTCCCCATTCACCACCAATTTGCAAAACATTGTGTATTGATATGATACTAGCAACAAAATAAATAACGGCGTTGAGTTTCGCCACTCAACACACAATGTTTTAGAAATTAGACAGAAAGTGGGTAATTATATTTCTTCTTTCTCTTTCTCCAACCCTTCTAAATGCATGTACGCTAAAATAAATATTAGTCACCTTTAACCCGTCCAACTTAAATCGCACTTTAGTAAAGTTATCATACACCAGTACAAGTAATCGTCCCTCCAGGGTCCAGGAGCTAGCGCTACTGAGGGTACCAGTGGACACATTCGTTTTCACCACGTAGTTGTATTGCTTCAATTCTGGAAACAACAGCTGGATTCCAGCGCCAGATGTGATGGAGAGACCTGGAAAATAATTTTTGATGCTTGAAGGGTCCATTAAAATATTTATTTAAATTTATATTTTCATTTCTTCGCTCTGATGTCGAGGCAAAGCGCAGAATTGAGTTCCGCCACTCAACACGCAATGCTTCCAGAATTTGACGAAAAGTGGGGAACGGAGTGTCTTAACACAAGGTTCCCTCCGCCTACCATGCTGTGCGCGTAATACAACGTGAAGCTGAAAAAAAAAAGATTTTACAAAAGGCACACCATATGATAAGATAAAGTTTCATCTAAATCTGTTCAGTAGTTTTTGCATAAAAGTAGAGTAAACATGCATCCATTATAATATTATTAGGATAATATACTGGGATTTCTGAAAAAAATCAACTATAGAATTTTTCGATACAAAAACAAACAACACTCACCGGTCAGAAAAAGTAAACAAATAAACATATTGTTATCTGAAAACAAACAAAACTTATATTAGATATGTACATATTTATTATATTACACATATATATAAATAATGAATTAATAACCGTCGTGTCGCAGGGGACCAGCGTGGGACTGTTAACGCGACGGTTGTGGGTTCGATTCTACTCGGAGGAATTAAATATTTAATATGTTCATTTCCTCGCTTTGGTAACGAGGCTATGAACGGCGTTGAGTTACACCACTCATCAGGCAATGTCTCGAGAATTTGGTGTAAACTATATGTGGGATACATAGTGTAATTCTTTTTTTAGCTTCACGCTGAATTCCGCACATACGAGGAAAGCAGAGGGAACCTAAAAGCTTAGTGTTAAGGCACTTGTTCCCATTAAGATTTTTACGTTTCTTACTTTCCGAAATTAAAAATTAACTAATTATATTTTCTTTAGAAAGAGATAATGCGCATAATAAAAAAATATAATATTTATATAGTTACTATGGAAACTCAAGAACAAAATAACGTTTAAGTATGGAAGCTCCTACATTATTATATTTTTTTACGATATAACACTATAGGATTGTACGAAAAATTATATTTATTTGAAACAGCAAAACAAAAAACTTAATTATTTATTACGTCAATATTATTTAGTAATATGTATAAGGAAAAGATGTTATTTATATTAAATATTATAACACGCTCGCTTTATCTATACTATCTACACTAGTATAATGAAGCTAAACTGTTTGTTTGGTCGAACGCGCCAATCTCAGGAACTACTGGTTCGATTAATTATTGTCATGTGAAAGTTGAAATTTGGCATGTAGGTAGGTAAGGCCCTGGGGGAGGTGGAGCACAAGCGTGAAACTGTAAGCTCGATATATAGGGTTGTGGGTACGATTCCCACTCAAGGAAATTATACATTTAATATTTTAATTTCCTCGCTCTTGTAACGAGGCAAAGCGTGGCGTTGAGTTTCTATACTTAATACGGAATGCCTTCAGAATTTGGTTGTATTTGGGAAACGGAAGTGTCTTAATAAGAACCGAGTGTTTTAACACTAGGTTTCCAGATTCCCTCTGCCTGTCTTAATATGAGCAGGATACGGCGGTAAAAAAGGTAGGTTAGGGAGCCT
Organism: Heliconius numata; assembly: GCA_016802625.1. Classification (NCBI taxonomy): domain Eukaryota; kingdom Metazoa; phylum Arthropoda; class Insecta; order Lepidoptera; family Nymphalidae; genus Heliconius; species Heliconius numata. The sequence continues at coordinate 1,010,249 of JAEBDU010000038.1, read as the reverse complement.
AGAAAGTACTAATAGAAGATTTCCCAGAAATCTTATGGGAACGGAACGAACGAGATTTCTTATTTTACATTTAATCCCTACATACACATCCCTAGAATTAGTTTTGATACAATATTGTATATAATACCAAAAACAAAAGGAAAAAGAAAATTAGACGTATTTAGTTTATCTTAGGTTTTAAACTCACCGTTTTTAAAAAATCACCTTTTAACGCAACTTTCGCCACAAAGCAACCTATGTTTCGGAGTAATTGTGTAATATAATACCTTTTGTTGGTATTTTCTATATTATAACCTTAACGCATTTCTACTGAGTTGTATTAAAAATAATCACACACTCACTACTCCGGCGGTCGACGCTTGAATAATTCTTCGAACCGAATAGATTTAGAGCAAAGTGTTATAACTAGAGTTATTATTTATTTATAACCTAGTGGTGGAGTGGAAATTAAGGCTATAGTAGTGAGTTCTAATGCTAAATATAGAAACCAAATGGAAAGAAAATAAATTGTAATAGTCAATTTCTCGAATATTGGCTGGTGCTTGGGGAACCGAGTGTCTTACCTAGGGAGTGTGCCGAGTGTCTTACAGGGAGGACAGAACCTAGTGGATCTGTCCTCCCCGTTATATACGTGATGCGTACATAATAACTATATATATGTAGATTGTATTCGTATTTTATATATTTTTTTAGTTTCACGCTGTATCCCGCACATAGCAAACTAAGCAGAGTGAACATGGAAATCTATAGTTAAGACATTGTGTTCGCAACTCTCCGCCGAATTTTTGAGGAATAGAATTTATTAAATATTTCATTCCCACGAATGGGAATCGAACCCGCAGTCTTCGCTTTTACAGTCCCACGCTTGTGCCCATATGCCACAATTGCTTCAATTTTATTAGTTGTATTATAAATATTCCAAAATATAAAGTTAGACCACTTGTATTCCAGCGTTATCTCCGAACGTTGACAACTCACTTGCACTCTGACCCCTGGAATTAAAGATTCATTAATACCTGACTATTATAATAAGATCTTTCATTTAAAACTAAATGTACTATAAGTTAGGTCTTTCTTTTAGACAGTATCTGATGGAGTTGGGACTGTCCACGTGACGGTTGTGGGTTCAATTCCTACTACGTTATATTTTTATATTTAAATTATGTTAGGCCTGTCGTGGTGCAGGGGCACAAGCGTATGATTTTAAATGTGAAAGGTTGTGGGTTCGATTCCCATTCAAAGATATGAAATATTTAAAATTTACTTTTTTTTCTATACTCAATACGCAATGCCTTCAGAATTCGGCGGAATGTGGAGAATGGAAGTGCTTTAATGGGAATGGAGTGCGTTAACACTCGATCCCCAGGGTCCCTCTGCCTACCTCGCTGTAAGCAGGATACAACATGAAGCTAAAATATATAGTTCCGATCGCGATCCATTTAAACTAATTTGAACCTTAGGGTTCATCAAAAATAAAAATAAAAGAAAAAATTGAAGATACAAATGTACCCTTTATTAGGTTTTTTTAATGGTTACTTAATTCTTTTTTCAATCTAGTGTTAAGATACTTCGTTCCCTATCCACTGCCCTCTATTATGTGATGAGTGGCGGAACTCAACGCCGGGTTATCTTATATAATACACTATATTTTATAATCACGTCATAACGATATTTTTACATCGCGGGTGTTGTATAAAACAACATGTATTTGATAAAGATATCATATAATGACACCCGCATATTTACTTAGCAGTTTGAAACTAAAAATAGCATTTGGATTTGCTTACGTTCTAAAGTTTTTTTTAAAGCTTTTTTAGCTTCACGCTTTATCTCTGCCTGGTGTCGAACACACCAGGATAAGCAGAGGTTTACAGCGTGCGTGTGTGTGGCAGAGCGAAACTAGTGTTAAGACATTCCGTTCCCCGCCGAATTCTGGAGACACTGCGTGTTGAGTGGCGGAATTCAACGTCGCGCTTTCCCTCAACACTAGAGAGAAAAAAATATTAAATATTTAATTTCCTCGAGTGGGAAATTTGGCACTTGGGGCAATGAAATATCATAAATTCCTCTTTCTGATAAGAAGACAAAACGCAGCAATGTCTAGAAATTGAGCAAAAAGGGGAGGAACAGGATTCCAATAAAAAAACATACCTTTTTACAGAATAGAAAGATTATACAAACGAACATACAATCGTTTAACATTGTATATATAGTTCTAAGCAATAATATTGAGTATATAAATAGTAACAGAACTCTTTAATATTATTTCAAAATGTACCGCTATAAAGTATTTTTCATTTTCATTATTGTTTACCTCGAGCAAGTTAACGCTGCGGCTTTGTCGAGACAAAAACGGTAATAGTTTGTTTGTATCTCATAGAGATTACAGTGAGACGTCACTCCGTTCCTAGGTTGTCTTTGAAAACTATATTAGGTTATCTAGATCAATAGTTTTTTAGCTTCACTTTGTATCCCGCATCTAACAGGGTAGGCATAGGGAACCTTAATGTTAAAACATTCCGCTTCCTACTCATCGGCCTTAGGCATTGAGTGGCGGAGCTCAACGCCGCCCTTTGTCTTGTTACCAGCAGAGCGGGGAAATGAAATTAAATTCTCCAAATGAGAATTAAACCCATAACTGTCACGTAATATCTGGATTCTAATAATATTTCACATAAATAAAGAACATCAGAAAAAAATATATTTAAAAATAATACAATTTATTCCAGTTGTATAGTGATTCAAAAGCAGTCGGGAACTTACAATGACGGCGACGACGGAGATGATAGCAGCTACGACCGCAGCCACGGCAGAATATACGGAGAGAGAAATCACTTGAAGGATACTGAGGTAATAAGTTTTTAAATTTCAAAGCTATCCCGCATCTAGCAAGGTAGGCAAAACCACCTAGATTCAGACACTCTGTTCTTTATTTTCTGCCCCTTTTTCGGAGACACTACGTGTTGAATGGTGGCCTGACGGTAAACGTGACAGTTGTAAGTCGGATGTCTGCTCAAATTAATGTATTGTTTTCATTTCCACGTTCTGGTAGCGAGACAAAGCGTAGCGTTGAGTTCTGCCACTCAACACGCAATGCCTCCAGAATTCGGCAGGAAGTAGGGAATGGATGTCTCAACACTAGGTTCCCTCTGCCTACCCTGCTGTGTGCGGGATACAGCGTGAAGCTAATTTGATTTGGTTTGATTATATAGGTTAATTTCTATTTCAGCCCATCACTTCAGAGTTCCTGCGATACAATGTCATACCAACGAACAAAATCGGCGAGCTACTACGTATTCGAAATAAGCTTAAAACATTTACATTGTAGGTTTAAACACTTTTATATAGCAAAAGCATTTTATGAAAGGATTTCTCTTATATATAATTAAAAATTAATATTTTTAGCTTGAAAAATAATTATAATATTTAGATTTATAAGGTAGGCTGCATTGAGTTTCGTCACTCAACACTCAATTTTAGAAATCGGAAAACAGAAAACGGAAGATCTTAACACTACGTTCTCTTTGTCCCTGCTATATGCGACCTTAGCGACAAAAATGCAATTCGCCCACAGAAGTTTATTGTTATGTTTTAACGAAACTATACAAATATTTTACATTAATTGTAGCCTATATGTTAATCTGATGTATAAACTCTATTTCTGTAAAGTTTCTTCCAAATCCGTTCAGTACTTTTTGCGTAAAAATCAGACATCTGTCATCGCCAACTTTACTGAAAATAAATAATATATTCATATAAGAAATGTTTACTAAATAAAGTTTAAGTAAAATATAATGTTTAATAAATAGTAATAAAGTAACAATTTTTAGAAATCGCATAAAAATTTGATCGGCTAGGGCAGGGGTTCCCAACCTGTGCGCCGCGGCGCCCTAGTGCGCCGTAGAAAGTAAATAGGGGCGCCGTGAGTTGGTTCCTAAATCTGAAATCGGAAATCTCGATATCTTTGAGAAACTGTGAGAGCAAGCTCAACCGTCACATTGAATTGACTAAGAAGACTTGTCTGTCGTACTTTATTATTCTTATGTCTTAATTGTTATTTTCTCAATTTCATATTGTCGATGTTTTAATTTTTGATCCTATTTGGGTGTAGGTATATATTTCAGTGGCGTAGCTAGGGGGGTGCGAGCGGGGCGGTCGCACTGGGCATCAAAGTCGATGATCACTTTGTTTTTTTTTTTAGAACTCATTTTATTAGAAGTCATCGTCGACGATTACGTTTTTTTTTTTAGAACTCAACGTCGACGATCACTTTGTTTTTTTTTTAGAACTCATCAACCCCAAGCCGCACCGGGCAGCAAATACCCTAGCTACGCCACTGATCTATTTCTTTCGACTGTTTTTTTTTAATAGCGAACTAGCTTGGGTAGGGCGCCGTCAAAAAATACCAAACTTGTAACTGCGCCGCGGGCTGATAAAGGTTGGGAACCCCTGGGCTAGGGATTCGAACCCGCGCTTCTTGGAAACCGTGCAACCGTCCGTGAACGTTTTCTAAGTGTGGAATAACACTCTAAAAATGTCAAAAATATAGTTTAAATAGTTGTTAAATTATAATTAAAGGTTAAAATGGAAACAAAAGTGACATCCACAATTAACATTGTTTTATTGCAAATAAATTCACATCACACGTTATACGAAACAAACAGACAACGAATATATTTCCATTATAAAACATTATAAATATTTTTAATTTTTATAATATTACAATATATAAGATTATATTTTAGAGGCCGTCGTGACAGTTGTCGGTTCGATTCCCTCCCGGGGAAATGAATTATGTGCTCGCTCTGCTACACAAAGCGCAATGTATTGAATATTTGACAGAAAATGGAGAACGGAGTGTTTTGACTCTGGGTTGCATCTGCCTACCCAGTGAAACCAAGTGACCAACGTAATACAAAAACATTTAATATATCTAAATACATACATTATTTACATTGTTTTAGTAGTAGAAATGGTCTATCTCCATTTGGTACACTTTCAAATTAAAAACTAATTGATAAGAATCTTGAATCTTGGTAGACAATCCACAGCCGGAGGCTACGCAGCGTAGAACACTAGAATTTTGAAAAATCGCATTTTTACGTTATTACGTCTACGTAAATGTAGGAAACGGAAGTGCCTTAATGGAAACGGAATCTCTTAACATTAGGTTCCCAGGTTTCCTCTGTCTAGGATACAGGGTGAAGCTTATCCATATAAACAAAGTTAAGGGTTAAGATTGAGAGTATAATTTATTTAGTTCCAAAACGTAGATAGACCACTTTTACACAAATATTACATACAAATACTATATGAATGAAAAAAACTATTTAAATTAGGCCACCTGCTAATAATAATAAAAGGTATATAATATTTTAAATAAAAAAAAACTGTTCAATTAAAATATTTTTTATATTGAAATTTTAAGTTCTTAGCAAACAACCTAATATACTTATTTAGATACTCACAAATAAATGATAATATAGATAAAACAACTTTTTTAAATTTAGTTAGAGTTAGGTATAAAACTTTTTAATCTATATTTTATAATCTTAAATTGGCTACAGATAATATAATATATAGAAAAGGCAGATACATAAAAGATGGATTGTATGTTGATTGATGTCTAAATAATTTTTATTGTATCGTTGAGATCCGCCACTCTTGCAATGTCTTGAAAATTGGACGATGCATAACGAACGGAATTTCTCAATAGTAGGTTCCCCTGCCTATCCTACCTTGCGGAAGACAAGGTGAAGCTTAGATTAAAATGTTGTATTAAAAATTTCCTTTTTTTTTCTCGCTGTATCCCACACATAGGGTAAGCAGAAGTAACCTGGAAACATAGTGTTGAGACACTGCGTTCCCATTAACACACTTCCGTTTCTCACTTTTACCGAATTTTTGAAGCGTAAGTAGCAGAACTCAACGTCACGCATTGCGTCGTTACCAGAGCGAGGAAATGAAAACCTAATATTTAATTTACTTCAGTGGGAATCGAACTCACAACCTGTCGCGCCCCTGGGCCACGACTGGCCATATTCATATTATATTACATACAAAACATATTTAAAGTACCCACTTATGCATTTTCATATTTTTTTTAATAAAAAAAATCGGAGATATTCGTCTTTTTCCTGCCTTTTCTATAATTTATATCATATTTATTAATTATCTATACTTTTATTTCATTTTCTTTTATAAGTTACATACATACAATAGTTTACACAATGATTTTATGTTTCTAGCTTCTAATAATGACGATGAATGTTTTTTCGAACTTAATTAATTTGGCTTTTCTACTTATATAGATACAGTATTAAACATTAATTATAAATTAAAAATTAATTAATGAATTATTATTACTATGTTATTTATGGCATACATTTTAAATTTACAAATTTTCAATAACCTAATAGGTATTTGTCTTTAACGCTAAAAATATGTACATTAGAAGAACACTTTTTTATTATAATAATTATGAACACGAATATTATTTTACTAAAAAAAACTTCAAATTTAACCAACTTTTACTGTCACATAATGAAAAGAAAAAATTAAAAAAAATAAATAAATTTCATTTATTCTATTTTTGATAGACATTGACACTGCCATTGACATTTACAGTATTTATAATCTGTTCATATTATATAGATAATGTATAAATACATAAATATACATACTATGTATATAAAAGTACTCTAAGCTACAATCTGCACATGTTTCTTCTCTCTAGGCTCTTTGAGAACGTACGACGTCGTTCTTCTTAGAGTTCCAATGGAACCTGGAAATACAATATAATTGTATGGAGCAGGATTTGAACCTTATTTCTCATAAATTATAAAAATAATAAATCACTAAAATAAGAACGAAATATTGGGTTATCTACATAATACATATACAGTATTGAGAGTCATTCGGCTACTCATATCCATTTTATGCAATTTTTTTAACTTCACGTCGAGAAAGAACCTAATTTTAAAGAATTTCATGCCTCGCTTTTCTTTTCCGGCCAAGATTGAGAGAACCCAACGGCACTCGTTATCTTGTAACCAGAGAGAAGAAAACACAGACTATAAACGCGACGCAATTTGGCCCACCATGCTATGAAAAAAATTAAAAAAAAACCCCTCTATACTCACTGGTATGTGGGCGAGGGTGCCGGAGCGCGGGCGCGGGAGTGGCGGGCGCGGAGGCGCCGCGCCGCGCCCCGCGCTACGACCATCGCAGTTCCTTCAACTCCACCGTGCTCGATGCGTCCGTCTGTGAAACGGTTCAGATATTAGGACATCGAGGGAAGCCTACAAGTTGCCCACAATTATGGTTTTCGCTAAAAAAAATACTGTTTCGAAAAAAACAAATTTTACCTCATATCTTGAAGGGGCGGGTGGTACATGCGTTCCAGGTGAACACCTGGAACATCCAGGTCTTAGGACTGTTCGCGATGAACCACCCCGCATTGCAGTTCTTAACTCCTGAAATGTAATGAGAAATAATAAAATTACAGAAGACATAAATCGACATACATAAAGAGAATAAGTACTAAAAAAAATGTAGCCAAGCAAAAGTCAAATATTATAGACCTTACCTGACCCATTTCACTACATAAAGACTGTCTTCCCTGTGATGCATTCTTCTTAGTGTTCCAACAGAATTCTAATATGGCCACCACTATGGCCAGAACTAAACCACAAAGCAAAGTGACAAATACACCACCTGAAAATAAAGCGAACTATATTAATCAAGGCGTTTAATTCCGCCACTCAACACGCAATGTCTTGATTAATGCATAGGGAACGTAATTTGGCATGTTAGGGAATCAAGTGAGGATTTCTCGAAATTACTACGAGAACGGGATAAAACGGGATTTTACGTTATATAATTCCCGCGTAACTTACCTATATTTTGTACTCCTAACGGATTAGCCTTGCTATCTTTGCCGTCTCTGTTACACACATCCCCGGTATTCTTCCACCATTTGTCATATAATATCTGAATGACCCCTTTCTCTTGGAGTTCGAGGATAGCGAGAGAGATTTTATCCCGCCACGGACTACCCTTCCAGGTGGCTATACCATAACCCTATTAGAAAAAAATATTTCTATTTACTTTTATTACAATTAGTTTAAATTGTGTTATTTTATATAAAAATTTTCTATTGCAAAAAAATCATTGTTATATTTACATATACTATATTAACAGTTGAAGATATTGTTTTTGGTTGAACATACAAATATCAGGAACTACTGGTTGCAATTTAAAAGTGTTAGATAGTCCAGATTACCTCGTGCATTTAAAGAATATATTACACATATACATAATAATGTATAATAACACTAATAAGTGCTAACTTATTATAAAGCTATTTCCATTAGACCACGGAGACAAAGCCGCAGACTAAAGTTAGAAAATAAACATTTCTAAGCAATTTTGAAACCACCTAAAAAAATTCTCAAGATTTCTCGACAAGAAAACAAACTAACCTTAGAATCCAATAATCCACCAATCTGAGTCAAATTACAGTCCCTCTGCACTCTATGGTCCAGCATGGTGGACTCCATAAGGAACGCGTAGTTCCCGTTGAGTACCCTCCTCACTCCCTCCTCGTAGGAAGAGACGAGCGCTGGCGGGGAGGCTGAGGACATGTGCTGCCACATTTTTTGGTATATATCTATGTTGGAGTCCTGGAATTTATGTTGATATATTATGATATTGGGATACGTTGGAATTGTTTATGATGAATTTGGGTTTGATCTCCTTTAATTATTATATTCACACAAAACCCAAGATAAAGTTTCGTGAGAGGATTCTTATTAAAATTATTACATTAAAAATAGCCATGGTATGAAATATATAGCTTAGTTTCCCAAAATACTTACCCTAAAAAACGTCATAGTAGAGCCTCCGTTTAACGTCCCATATTGAACACTATTCTGAGCTGCCAGGTCAGCAGCACTTTGTATGGGTAATACAGTGCGTTCCACTGTTAGGAAAGCCGCAAGGTTAGCTGTATATGAGGATAGGATGATGAGAGTGAAAAACCACCAGATACCACCGACTATACGGGTTGATGTTGCCTGGAAAACATATATTTTTAACCTGCATAATTTGTTGACAGATAGAACCAAGTATCAAGACAATTCGACCTTTGTTTTCTGCCTGAGTCATAGTCGGCCTGAGTGATGAGTGGCGGAATGTAACGCCGCGTTGTGTTCATGTCAGAGCGGGGAATGAAAACTTTCTCTCGAAAGTAAAGCATTGTTTTTTGGAATTGAATCCATAACTACAACTTATTACATGATAAATCAGTCTAACAGTATAGTGCATTCCATTGTTAGGAAGACCTAGCCTTGGCCGTGCATGAGAATCGGAGGTTAAGGGGAAATATTTCCTGAGTTGGGGGGAGGGTATCTAGACTTAAGCTTTTGATCAGGTATGTTCCGATAAAATATTAAAATAAATTTTATAGACAATTAAAGTTTTAAAAGCCTTTCACCTTGGGATTCAAGCCCGATCCTTGTCTCAAAAATGTTCCAGTGATGAACCAAAAAGAGTTACATACACTGAATTGATTCGTCAATAGTTTCGTCTCGTGACCGCATACATGAGTGCTGGAAGACCTGAAAAAAGATAACAATGTCAGTGTTAGAATATTCAGCTACTTTATAGAGCTGACCTCGATGATACTGGAGGAAGGTCACGATAAAATAATGAGGTCCCTCCAAAAGGCATGTATGTGCGGGTTGATGACAGTCGGCGAGGTGAAAGAGGTATGCAGAGACCGTGAGCTGTTATAGATAAAGCGCAAACCTAAGACAATGTCTCCTGCAAAGAATACTCAATCTCTTACTTACCATTCATAAGGAGAGAATCTGGCCATCACAAACAATGTGAACGAAACCAGTACGTAAGCGGCTAACACGTATAACCATATTTCTATCGCGAGAGGATTTAAAAAGCTGAATAATCTGGTTGGTTGGGATGAGGGTACCTGTAAATCAACAAAATTTAGCGTAAATATTCAAAACTTTTCACAGTTTCAGCAATTTGATGCTTTGTCCCTCAATCAGGACGGTAGGCACTTGATTCCCTCTGCCTAACGTAGGTGTGCGGAATACAGGGTAAAGCGGTTCAATACTTTTGAAAAATTTAATATTTAAGGATGTATTTATCCTATCCTATCTATATTCTCTCTGACTTCCATACAAATTAGAGACATAAAATAAAATACCTTAAATAAAATACCAATGCCAAGATTCATAAATGGTTTCGTAAAATCTATGACAGCTTCTCGCGCGTAATTTATTGTCATGGACGCCACTGCAATATCTGCATTCTGGAAAAAAAATATTATTCTTTTATAATCCTATGAAACTCCGCACAGCAACGTAAGCAAAGAAAATCTAGTATATAGTGTAGATTCTCCGTTTTCCACCTTCCACAACTATCAATAATCCATAGTTAAAGTCTTCTGTAATATTTTATATCTTCAAGCTCCATGCTGTCACTTACATCGCGTTAATTAGACAGAGCAATCGCGATCCCTTCGTTCGATCACTTCGTTTTGCTTCCTGTTCATTTAAAAATTGATAATTTTATTTTAAAATGTTCATTGTCAACTTTTAAAGTAGGCCGTCGCGGCCGATGAATACAAGCGTGTGACTGTTAATGCGACGGTTGTGGATTCATTTCCTCGCTCTGGTTTCTATACCTTCCAAAAAGAAATCCACAAATAATCCAAAAAAACATCAAAAAATCCTTACCCTGTCCATTAGTTCCTTAACTATCCCATTCCACTGTCCGGTTTCAGGGTCCCACGCCCCGTACATATTGTCTGGTACTAATCTAAGGCGGTAGTGAAAGCCGGCGCGCGCCGCCACACGTGCTAGTAGATCTATGCAGAAGCCCTCGAACCTGGCGTTACCTTGGAGGTTCCAGCCCTCTTTCACCATTACGTATGGTTTTTCCTAAAAAAAATTTCTATTTGTCACCAAAAGATCAAAGATAAATTTGTATTTTAATATATACGATTACGATGTGCATCATCGTGGCGCAGCATCACAATTTCTGACTGTAAACATGACGATTGTGGGTTCGATTCCTACTCGAGACAATAAATTATTTTCATTATCCCGTTCTGGTAAAAGTTATATTACCTTTAACTTACTAGATATATAGATTGCGGCCCCGATCGCTTAAATTTATTATTATATTAAATTCAAATTACAAAATCTGTACATAAATTGGGTTATTCTGATATGCTATATAACTATAAGATTTCGCCTAAATCAGTTCACTAGTTTTTGAGTGAAAATGGAACTAGGATAAAACAAAACTACAATAAATCAACCTACCTCAACGGTAACAACAGTCAAAGTGACATTCGGAGGCGGATCCCGTCTATAGGCAGCGGGGTCGGTGACCTCTAGCCCATGTTCTGGAGACCACGTGCCTGAGAGGACTGCGCCTCCATTCTCACCACCAGAGAGCCTCATGAGTTGGAGGTGGAAGGTGGTTCGAATACCATTTTGGAATGATATGGGGCCTGTTAGACCGTGGGCTTGGACCTGGGGGATTTAACGTTAATCCCTTTTAACGTTATTGTGGCACAGTGGCACGGCATGTAACTGTATACATGACCATTATGGGTTTGATTCTTACACGCAAGCACGGCGTTGAGTTCCGCCACTCAAGACGCAAATGTGTCTTGGATGGTGCGTGGGTAACGAATTATTTTAACACAAGGCTTCTTCTGCCTACCCTGCTATGTGAAAAGTGTAAGCCTGTTTTTTTTTGTTTTATATTTATTTAGTAGTCTACAAAAATATTTATTATAAACCTTATTAATATTTCCCATTAAAGCACTTCCATGGTAGATATGCGTTTCGCTGTCGCACGATGCGTTAGACGGATGCACTTCTTTAGTCGTAGCCAGAGCTAAAACTAACACTTGTACTGCATCGTAGAGGAGTGCGGGTTCAGTCTGAAAAATATAAGATGAGTATTACTAAAGAAAATAATATAAAAACGTAGTACGTGTTGGGAGATGAAATTCAACGTCACGGTTTGTCTAAAATTAGAGCGAGCAAAATTATCTATAAGTATTAATCATTTCCCTGAATGGGAATCACACCCTCACCCTTCACAGAAACAGTCAGAAGCTGTGTCCTAGCGTCATGTCGGCTTCATTATGAAACCTATATTTTGTAAAAAATCATTATATTTTTACGCAGGTCCCACTTTTTGCAGAATATTTAAAGGCTAAGGCACTTTACTTCGTCACACATTGTTATTATTATCTAAACAGACCAGAATACAATTAGACATTATCTTACATCTATAGATATCGAACCCGCTACCCACCTTAATATGTCCCCCAGTAAGTATAGACCCACCAATCGGATGGAACTTCTCCATAACCTGCAAAGCGTCCTTCACTTTATCTGAATCTCGGTCCACCAACCTCCAGCCGCTCATATTAACACGATTATAGAAGAAATCTTCCAGATCAAAGAGCTCCATGTCCTGAAGAGGATTGGCAATTTTTTTATTTAAAAACTAGAGACGAATGGTCCTTATCTTTTTGAACGTTTTACATTTTTTTTTCTTTTTTTTTTTTTATTTGATACTTAAAATAGGCTTAGAATAAGGCATAATATTTTTCTAGATACGTTTAGTTCCGTCATTCAATAAGCAATATCTCAAATATGATGAGATGTGTAAAGAATAAAGAAAAATAAAAATCTCTAAATTAAAACCTTACAAACCCATGACAAGAAACCGAGACAAGACATATACTCGTCAAAAGGATATAGATTAGCTATGAAGTGATTTACTAACTGACTAACCTTCTCAATAAAAAACAAGAGGGTAGTTGAAAATATACTTACAAAAGATGTAAATATGTAATGATAATCTTCATTATTCATCTGCAGTTGTAATATCTGAAATATAATTAAAATATCTTTAAATAAAGTGTCTTAATACTAAATCTTAATACTTTAAGTCACTATTAGTTATTATGTACTAACACTATATATTAAGTTTTATTGTATTATTACTAACATATATGGATCATGGGTTGTCCGAATAATAAACATTTTTTTTTTTTTTTATTTTTAATACTAGGTTCCCTCTGCCTACCTTCCCGTGTGCGGGATACAGCATGAAGGTGATTTTTATAAATAAGATAAATTATTTAAAGAGCTATGTTTCACCATTAGTATTTATATAAATTTTGGAAAAGAAATAATGTCTAAAGACTTTCAGCCTACCCTCCTAAATGCAAGATATACGTGTCCAATCCACATTCATCTTTATATATTTCAAGGTATAGGTATTTGTAAAAACCTTCCGTTACTGAGTGACTAACAGACAACGCACAGACGAAACTACTGGAGTAAGAAATTTAAAAGTTAAAGAAACACTGAAAGATGTTTTCTCATAATTCCTACGGGAACGGAAAAAACGGTCTGAAATGTATACTTACAGCTCTAGACAACAATCTCAAATGTTTAGGATCTGTATCAACAATGATATGCTTGATGCCTTGCGCTTTAAGTTGGGCTAAAGCGCGTCTGTAGTCGCGCGTTTCGCACCTCACTGCGTACATGTCGCGACCGTCTCGGGCTAATCGCACTATGTTTAGTTCACCTGGAAAACAAAACAACATTTTATATATAAGATCTTGAGTTTTTGTATTAAAAAGAAAGATTATTTTCAATTTCTCGCTGGAAAGCGTGACGATCAGATCCGCCATTTAACAGACAACGAAGAGGTACCTGGTGGAAGTGTCTTAACAGTAGGTTCCCTCTGCCTATCCTGCTATATGCAGAAACTGAAAAAATAAAACGAACACTAAAGAGGTATGACACTTACCAAATCCATAATCCTCATATATGATGCCCATCCTCGTCCAATTTAAGAAGGAAGTGAGATCTTTAAAGGCTTGGTCCATTAAAGTACGCGATGGGTACAAGTTGATTGTAAAAGAGTCTGTGCTATTGAGAGCTGGAAGAAAGAAATAAATAATTACCACGGTGCATTTTATTATAATAATAAAGATTTTTTTAGAGGCCGTCGGGACACAGCGTCGAAGTACAAACGCAACGATTGTAGATTCGATTCCCACTCGGGGAATTAATTTTTTTCATTCCCTCGCTATTTCACTCCTACTATTTCATTTCCCTTTTGTAACAAGCCACAGCGCGGCGTCAAGTTCTCACATAAAATCAGTTTCACGCTGTATCCTTGCTCACAACAGGGTAGGTAGAGGGAACCTAGTATTAAAACACTCCGTTACCCACAGACATGGCGTGTTGAGTGATGGAACTCAACGCCGCGCTTTGCCTTAACACCCAAACTAAGAAAATGTAAATATTAAATATTTCATTTCCTTCAGTGGCAATCGAACCCACAACCTGTCGCGTCTACAGTCACACTTTGTGCCTCTACGCCACGACTGGACTCATATACATACATATACTACTTACAGTCTCCAAAATATGGTGACACGGTCAGATGGGGCGCGTGGAGTGATCTGCACATTGCCGTTAACGTCGAGCCAAGAAGTGGACCCGCGCTACTAAATATGGCAATAGCTCCCGACCTTATTTGTGTGCAGGCTGAAATGTAAAATTTTAAGATTATTTAATTTTATTAAGAGACCATCGCCAGAGGGGCAGTGCCTGCTTTAAACGCGGCGATTGTGAGCCATCTCGGGGGATTGCATTCTAATTATTTTTAAGTTTTCACCCTTAATTTGACATGTTTATATACATTTATTATTTTTCGGTTCATGTTGTATCCCGTACGTAGCAGGATAAGCAGAGGGACCCTGGAAACCTAGAGTGAAGACACTCTGTTTCCATTAAAACACGTCGGTTCCCCACTTTGCATGCGCTTTGCTTTTTACCAGAATGAGATAATAATAATAATATTCAATATTTTTTGAGTGGGAATCAAACCCACAAGGGTCGTGCTTAGAATCGCTCTCTTATGCCCCTGCGCCACGACGGCCTCACTTAATTTGACATACATTTGTAACATATTGTTTCCCGGCTTTGTTAAATTAGGGAAAGATGATATCGAAGAAAGAAAGAAGTGGATGTAAAACGGAGAACGTATTCACTTACAATGACCTCGTTCTCTAAAGAAGAAGATAAAATAAATGTTAATCATACAACTGTAGATACTTAGTGTAATAGTGAAATAAAAGTTATCAAAAAGCTTTCAACATCTGAGATTCAGAAACTTCCAAAACATTGTAAATAGGAGATGAAGGTTTTTAAACTTAAACGTCCGTTTTGAATAATGAATTTCGAATTCGGGCCGTTTTATAATATTCAGTACGATTTATCGTATCGTGTAAAAACGGTGAATTATACCAATAACCTCTAAAATTTCAATAGTATTTAACTTATATATTCATTATCTACTATTTAAACCTAATGAAAGTTAGATTGTGTACCTTTACAAGCAACTTTGCCAACCCTTGCTATATAAGCAGAGCGCACTTTTGGCCGTACACAATGCAGTGTTGGTACTGACGCTGTCATACGATAGCGAAACGTGGGTATACAGAAGAAGAATGAAAAAATGATGAATGCCGTGGAGATGCGATTTCCTCGTAGGATATGCAGCGTCAGCTTAGCTGATCGAATCTGCAATAAAGAGATACACAGAATGGCAGGTACTAGCGAGGATGTCACAGTGAGAATGAAGAAGAACGTGCTCAGCTGGTTTTCAAAACCTCTTAAACCGGAAACAATGCAAAATAATAATTTAAATAACATTTTTATTCTATACTATCCAACAAATCATTAGCAAAAATATTTAAAATCCTCTAGGCTCCCCTTTAAGTGCTTATAGAGATAAAATTCAGGGTAAATTTTCTTTACTGAACGCATAATGAATAATCAATGAACAATTTAAAAACTTAAAAAACAAGCTAAAAGTCACAAAATTCAAAATAAATTTTCGATTTATTCTGGTAATATGGGCATCAGGTTTGTCCTTTGAAAATATTTAAATGCCATCGGACGACGAAAAGTCAGTTTAAAATAACAATGCAAGCTTGACATGATTTTAAAAAGTATTTCAGCATAAATACTTAAAGTTAAACCTGTTATTTAATCAGTTATTTGATTTTTTTAGCTTCACTCTGTATCCCACACAAAGCAACGTAGACCTCTGTCTACGAATCTGGGAGCCTAGTGTTAAGACACTCCGTTCCCATCAAGACACTTCCGTTCCCCATTTCCCAACGCATTCTAAAAGCGTTTTTTTGCGTGTTCAATGACCACCTGTACCTCATCACCAGGCCTAGGAATTGAGAATAGTAAATATTTCGTTTCCTCGAGTAGCTACAGAACCCACAACCACGACTGATCTCAAAAGTGACATGAAATAGTCTAGTAGTTGTGTGTGTATGTGTAATCTATACATCCATTATGTATAAACCAATCAGCTTAACGTGTTCCATTAAGCAACACCTGTAATATAAATTAACATTGGAATTGACAACGTTGAAATTATTATAAGTTCGAGTGCATTTGCTTGTTAATGTTATAACTGTTTTGTAATTGTCTTAAGACGATGTTATCTTAAGGTAAACAGTGACAGTGAGTGACAGAGAGTGTCTAAATTAAAAATTTTATAAAAATCGGTGCCAATTTAAAGATTTTTCCATTTCACCCCTTCAGGATTATAATTTTTCAAAATACTTCTTAGTGGGTTGTAAAAAGTCTACGTTATAAAAATTTACATCTGTCGAAATTTCACGTTTCTATCATCAGTGGTTACGGCTGTGCGTGAGTCTTACCTCAGTGGAAAAATCTCCTGTTATACACTCACTCGGAGTAATGACATATTTGATGACGAGGCAATCAATTTTTTTTTCATACATAACATATTTTGCATGATAGGCGAATGAAATTTAAACGTTTTCCAAGTTTCGCTTACAAAGAGGTGTTCGTTAGTATCAGAACTTATATACTTCAAAGTAATAAGAAATTAGATGATGTTCTCATTTCTCTTAATCTTTCAGTAAAGTTCATTTATTGCTACTTGAACATTTCTGAAAACTACTATAACAGTTAGAGAAGATAGTTGCATGCGGGCAAAATTTACTGCCTCAAAAGAAATAAAAATTAAACTTAAATTTATTACTAGTGATAGAAGAAGATAAAATAATATAAATTTCTTTTCGACGTTTAAACAGCATTTTTTATGTCCTAACTTATTCATATTTTGATAATATTTATGACTTGTTTGAAATCATCTACTGTCAGCAAGACAAAGCACGGCGTTGAGTGACACAATTTAAACGCAATGTCTTGAAAATTGGGATGTGAGTGAGGACTAGAGTATCTTAATACTACCTAGCCTTCTATATGCAATAATATAAAACTGTAAAATATTGTCGTCAATCATTGACTGGGCCTGTAGTCTCTTTTCAGGCTTCATGTCGCTATGCATCAAAAGTTTGTCCAAAAGAATAAAATATCCTCCATTCCACAGTCATATTTATTATAATTATTAATTTTATTCAGCCTAGCGAAAATCCCAACAACAACAACAACAAGAAGAAAATAATATTGTATGTCAAAGTCGTGTCGTAAGCTGTAAACCGCACTGGCCTCTTCTCAATTTCAATGACTCAGTCTACGCTTTTTTAAGTTAGCAAAAACTGGCGAGTGCCCTCGAGTCTGCCACTTCCGGTAGCCATATTGCGTTTCCGCCACTCGACATCCGGGTATTTCCTGTTTCGCGCTCGCACCGTATTATTTTAATCTATATTTGATAGTTTTTTTTTTATTCCCGCTTAGATTTTGTATGAAAACATCAACAATATTGGCTGAGCTAGTTTTCTGAACTTTAAAATTTATAACAAAATATTAGTTTATTGCAAATATTCTCATGGCGTAGTTCTACAACATTAGAATATAAGCGAGGCGCTTGTGGGTTCGATTTTCATGCAGGAAAATGAATAATAATAAGACAATTAATAGGATATGGAATAGGAATAGGCTCGAAGTGAAGAACGATGAGGTCTAACACAATGTTTTTTCTGCCAACTCTGCGATACAATGTGATTCTCATGAGTGATACAATGTGAAACTTTGTTTTTGTTTCTTGTTTTATATTCTTTGCTTTAAATTTCGCCTTTATTGTGACGCATAAATATTTAACTATCACAACTCACATTATTATAAAAATTTAAATATTTTGTTATCTGTATTTACTGCCATTTTATTTAGAGATATTTATTCCGCGGCGGAAGCTAACTTTTTTGAAATATTTGGAACAGAAATATAACCACCTGTACCAAGTTGGTAATATCGTCACTAGCGTGGTAAACACTAATATGATAAAGCTAAAAAGTTTGCTTGGTTGAACGCATTAATCTCAGGAACTACTGGCTCTGAAAGTCAATTCATCGAATAAGGCTGAATCACATTAATGGTGTTGGGAACCTGCGGTCACAGTTACCTCCCGCACTTACTATCTTTAACCATGCGAGTGAAGCCGCAAGAAAACACTAGTAAGTAAGTAAATTTGAGTCCAAATTACCTTTTTTATAAGTCCTAAACGTGTCCCGCGCTGTGGTGTACTGGATGTCATACACTAGAGTACTCTCGGGCAGCAAGCTTCTTTCCTTATTAATCCTATATACAGCGTATTTGAAGGCTAGCTCTGCGCTACCGCCTCGTGATTCCTCTGTGAAGATTGCCCCTAAAAATTATGTAAATAAAGGAAATTTGTAAAACAATAGTCAATGAGTAAATTTGCCTTAATTATACTATTTCTGAGCAATCGTGGCGCACCGGCACAGCGTGTAAACGAGACGGTTGTAGGTTCGATTCCAAATCGAGGGAATCAATTATTTCCATTTTCTCATCTGGTAAAAAGATAAAGCGCGCTGTAGAGTTGTGCCACTCAACACGCAATGTCTCGGAAGAAAAATGTTTGTTGTTTGTAATTTTAAATAAATCTGATGGACTATATATATAAATAAATCTGATGGACTATGTGATAGTAAGGTGTGGAGCACGCTATTTCTCTAATTAGCTTTTTCAAACACTTTATTTTAGCTTCACGCTGTATCCCGCATGTAGCATTACACATGTGAACCCGGTGTTAAAACCTCCCTTTCTCCACTTTCCGTTTATTTTCAATACAGCGGGTGGCGAGTTTACAGTCAGATACTGTCGTCTAGCTCATCCTTTTCATTTGTACATACCAATTTTAACAACAGGTGACAGAGCAGCTACTGCGTTCAAGGTGACCACGAGCCAGCGCCACTCCCTCCACATATTGCAGCATCACTCCTCCATCCAGCTTTCACCACCTAGAAATTAATGTTAAAATTTAATAGGTGCAGCGTTGTGTATTGCGTAATAAAATATTTATTGTTTTCATTTCTTCGCTCTGGTAACGAGGCAAAACACAGCGTTGAACTCCGCTACTCAACACGCAATGCCTCCAGAATTAGAGGGTAAGTGAGGTATGGAAATGTCTCAACACTAGATTCCCAGGTTCCCTTTTGCCCCCCTATGTGCGGAATGCAGAGTTAACAAAGAAAAATAAAAATAATGGGAGAGATGCGTGAAGTCATTCAGTCTGTTATATGTTAATACGTCTGCCTTCACAAGGGGTCACGTATATTATTATTTACGACTCTACTAATGGTGAATATTTGAATGCCATGTAATATAAGCGTATCTTCCATCTTATATAACAATATGTGCTTTTTTTAGCTTAGCACGCTATATCCCGCACATAATAGGGTAGGCATAGAGGGAACCTGAGAAACACCGTGTTTCCCACTAAGACACTTCTATTCTCCACCAAGGTTCCCCTGGATAATATCTAGCGCTTGGATGGTTTCTAAGAGGGTCGGGTTTTATTCCCGCTACGTTTATGTTTTTATAAATTTCCATAAAAAAACAAAGAATAATCACACTGATTGAAATAAACCAAAACCCCTTTTTTAATATCGCAAAAGACGAATCGCGGCGTTAAGTTCCACTTCTCAATGCGTCTAGGAAATTAAAAAAGCGTGCATCGGAAACGGAGTGTTTTAACACTATACTTGGTCACCAATATCTATTCTGATTTGCGGAAAATCGTGAATCTGCCTTTTCAATAGTGTTTATCTAAAAATATCGATTTTAAATGACAACAAATATTAGAAGCAAGTTTTCCCCAAGCTGAGACATTTATGCAAATTAAACATACGCAACTTGAAGCGAGGTCGGGGAATATGCTGATCGACGAGATGGCGTTTCAGCATAAAATATCTTCTCTCGGTTGGTTTCATTTCCAGATTTTTCTTTTGATGTTCAAAGGGGTTTGGTATTCAAATCTTGGATTGCACAAAATTAAAATTTGGAAATTTATTTAGAAATTTTAATCATATTTTATGTAAGCTATTTCACTACTTTTTTAGCTTCACGCAAGATAGGCAAGGCACCTAGTATTAACACACTCCAATTCCATTAAGACCCTTCCATTCTCCACTTTACGACGAATGAAGGCACTGCGTGTTGAGTGGCGGAACACAACGCCGCGTTTTGTCTCGTTACAAAAGCGAAGAAATAAAACGGGATACAGCGTGAAGATAAAAAAAAATACACGTGAATCCCTAACGCAAGCACTACCAGACTGACGCCAGTATTATCTACAAAACAGTAGTTTCAATATAAAAAAAGGAAAAACAATTTTTATGATTTCCCACTGCCTACGAATTTGCATACAGACGAATCTTAGTGTCGCGTGTCATCCAAATTTGAACCCTTAACTTTCGAAATAGGGTGGATTTTTAAATGCAAAACGAAAACAACAGGCAACAACCGCTGCTCCATTATGCATGTTTTTTTGTTATTGAGATATCCTTTGTCTGTATGTTTGTTACTTTTGAGAACGATTCTCAAACGTAAAAAAATAGATCGCTGAAAAAAGAATTTGCATAATACTAAAAAATATAGCAAAAGCAAACAGCACATAAAAATATGCATTAAAATATGTATATATGCATTTTAAACATCTTCTTCAATCAATCTATCTAGTAGTGAAAACGACATTAAAATGAGGCCATCCTGGCGATGCGGTGCGTTTAGATATAAAAAATATAAATGCATTTTGCAATATTTGATCAGAAAACTGTTGTAAAACTGTTCGTTTCACGCAAATGAACAATAAAAATTCAAAACCAGTACAAAACTTAACCGGTAACTGTAAATGTATTGTTTCTAACATTGTTTGTTTGCATCCAATCTATGCACGTAGGAAAATATACCTACAAATTAAAGTTTTTTGGGTTATCACATTTAAATTTCCAAATTTGCATTTATCCGATATATATGACGCAGTCAAGGCGCAGTGGCTTTGTGACTCACTATAAAAGCGAAGACTGTGGGTTCGATCCGATCCGGGGTATTGAATTGTTTTCACACTGGTGACAAAACCAAACGCGGGATTGAGCTGCGCCACTCAACACGCAGGTTCAGTCTACCAACCCTGCTAGATGCGGGATACAGCGTGAAGTTGCTTTCATACCAATTGAATAAAACATTTTAATTAAAAAAACCACATTCCCGGCTTTATTAAACTGACAACCAAGTGGTAAGCTTATGTACTCTCGACGCAAGAGTCCTCCAGCGTTTGTGCGAGTTCAGCCCCTTGAGCGTTTCCTTTTGACAGATTCAAAAATGCTGGTTAAAAAAAATGTCGTCCACGATATGTGGTACGTACCTATACCAAAGTGGGATCCCGCTAATACCTCAAGTGACCTATTTAAAACGGTCAGCTTTTAATATTTATTTTTGTGTTATAACGCCTAAATATAAACGCGATAGTTGCGGATTCGATTTCTAATCGGAGGAGTGAATTATTTAATTTCCTCTCTCTGGTAATAAAACAAAATGCAGTGTTGAGTTACGCCACTAAACACGCAATATCTTGAAAATTAAGTGGTGCGTGGGTAACGCACTCTCTTAACACCAGGTTCCTTCTGCATATCCTAATGTATGAGGTATACAGCGTGAAGTTATAAAAAAAAAAGTTTGTTTGAATGCCTTAACACTAACTTATCCTAGTGTTAAAACACACAAACAAACATCTTTAAAAGAGTTTATAGTGTTCCAACGAATATTTCCTTGACTCATGCCAAGTAAATATGCTCAGCCGTAGTAATGGCGATTAGACCACGTTTCAAACAAAATCGATCCAATTGTTTTGGAGCTACGATGCTACAGCAGACATACGGATACCCACCCACATTGTTTAATAATAGATATAATTTAAAAGTGAATCTGTGAGTGGGAATCGAACCCAAAATCATAGTTTTTGTATATTTAGGCTGTTCTATAATCTTATTTGATTTAATTTGATGTAATATTCTTATTATACAAAACTGTTAAAAATAGACACAAAATGTGTCTTTTAAATGTCTTCTCTTTTATCAAAGTTGTATAAAACTTTATAATATTTAAGCTGTTTTCGAATTTATAAGCTTTAAAAACTTTGCGTACACATCGAGCAATCGGTAAACTGTCATTTATTAATTAATCACCGTTATTAAAATTTATAAGGCCGTCGTCGTGGCGTGAATACGTAAACGTGACGGTGGTGGGTTCGATTCCCACTCGGGGAATTTTCTTTTACTCTGTTAAGAAGATAAAATGCGCCATAGCAGGTTAAAGGAGTGCGTGGAGAACGAAATTTCTAAATATTAGATTTCCTGTGCCTAAAGGTATAGCAATGCTTATAGCATTATAATATTCTAGCTGTTTTCGAACTTATAGGCTTTATTATAGGCTTTAAATAGTTTGCGTACACGAGTATATACATCGAGCAATCAGGAAACTGTCATTTATAATTAATTACCGATATTAAAGTTTACAATGGTGAATGTTTCGTAATATTATTAATTAAAATCACTAACCCTCTAGACGAAACGAGCAAATAAATAACAAAGCTTCACGCTGTATCCCGCATATAGCAAATATATATATTATTTTTTTTAAAAAAAGCTCAAAGCAAAATTTATTAAAAGTTTACCACTCCACTTGTCACAAAGATTAATTTTGTATTCATCGAGTGGAACAAATTAAGCTCAACATCTGTACTGAAAAACCTTTGCGCTGAAAAGTCGAATAATAAATTATTCCTAAAAAGTATGTTGCTTTTTATATAGCTTATAGTGGAATCAAGCTAGAACAGAAAAAATTAAAATAACTGATATTTGTATAATATTTAAAAAGATTGAAAATAAAAGAGAAAATAATTAATTGAGACCAATCCTTTTCCAATGATTTCCAACATTCCAAATGCGGAAAACACGAAAACATAAAAAAAATGTATATACTAAAATAATTAGGCAAATTACTGTGCATTCCCTAAAGAGATCGCGGCTGCAGCTTTCTTTAAAACTAAATTAAAATGTTAGCTGGTGTAATTCTAGATGCGACGCTTGCTTCAAATAAACTAATTAAATTGCAAAAAAAACGCGACTGTAACAAGGAAAATAACTAGTATAATTACTACGGGCCCGTACAAAGAGGACTGTTTTGTTTATCATTATTTTTTTTTTTACTTAACGCCCCTCTATTTCACCATAGCAGGGAAGTTTATGATTTACCAACGTATTATGGGAGATAATGCGTGAAACTGAAAAAAGTCACATGTATTTTGAAATACTTATACGAGAAATAGAGTATCCAACACAAGATATTTATTTCGGACTAATAGTTCCTGAGATAAGCGCTGTCACACAAACATTTCAGATTTATAATATTAATAAATGAGAATTACTTCAGCCAATTCAACACATAAACTTATTATGTGAACCAAACATTTCTTGGTGTACGCCAAATTCTTTTATTTATAATTCAGCTGCCCGAGTTTGGCGTTGCTTTTCACGTTGCTCATCTATTTTCTTTTTACTTTAAGTCTATTCTCTACTAGTATCCTACATTTAATTTTAACCTTCTTTTTGTATAAATCTAGTCGTTGCCCGCAAATTTGTTTGCGTGGGCTTTATGCCTTAAATTGTAAAATTCCGAATTTTCCAGTTCCCGTAATTATTTTCGGGAAACCCTGTTTCAGTACTTCCGTCCATTTCCTAACCAACCTACAAGCCAAATATAATTTTTCTGGGTCTAGTAGTCTCGTGTGTTCTTATACAGGAAGCAAAGAACTGGAGCTAGAATTATTTTTAAATACTATGTATAGCTGAGCACTGGATCTCGAAATGTAGCAATATAGTAAATATAGAACATTAGAGATTAGAGAGAAGGCCATCCGCGGCAGCTCGCTTATACTAGATAAGAAATGAGATACGTAGTGGTTCTCCCCGACGAACGCTCCATTGTATTGTCCTGCATTGAATTTAATACATATATGCCATAGATATAGTATGCGTGTATAGACCCCCTTCAGGTACGTTTGAAGTATTGGCTACCAGCTCATATAGTAGGGTAAACAGAAGGAACCTAGTATTAAGACACTCAGTTCTCCACGCACCATCCAATTATCGAAACATTGCGTTGAGTAGCTGCACTCAAGTGTAGCCGCACTTTGTCTTGTTACCAAAGCGTGGAAATAAAAACAATTCATTCCCCCGAGTGGGAAATGCCGTCGCGTTTGTTTGTTTTTGTGCGAAATAATTTGGTAAAAAAACTCCGCTCTCCTCTTTCATTCTCATTCTCATTATAAGCAATTATGAATTGAGATATGTAAAAGAGCGGAAATGTTGCACTTTACCCAATCAAATTGTGAAAAAAAATCAAAAAATATCCCCAAATGGGAATTGAACCTACATCCATCGGGTGTAGTATTAAACATATCTAGAGGATACTCCGATGCCGCAAATGTCGCTAAACGACTTAGACATTAGAACCACTTATTTTATGCATTTTTCTCAGCGCGTCCATTAGCAACTATCAAGACGGAGAATCCAATTAAGTAAAACTGACAATAAAAAATCTCGCTTAAATTTGAAATTTTAATAGTACTTAATCCTCGTTACGAACCAACTTCCATACCAATAATTCAATAAAAGGCTCTCAGCATTTAAAAGTGGATGATGTTCGACGATGAATTTTGCATTTTTCATGCGATGAATCTAAGTCGAGGTGAATATATTCATGACCCAATTTCGCGTACGATTTGTTGTTTTACCACAAATATTGATTTTGTCTGTTTCTTCTTCACTTGTCATTTTATTTATAAAGTAGAAAATTACTTGACATGTCTCGAAAATTGGGCGGAAGCTGGGAATGGAGTATCTACTCACTAGGTCCCCGTGCTTCCTGGTATATTGCGAGATACAGAGCGAAGCTTGAATGTGATGTCTGACATGCGATGTGATGCAATGTCTGACGATGGAGCCGGAACCTGAATCTTGAATCCTATCTTTATCTGACAAAAAAAAGGCAAGGCAAGAAAAGTTTTGCACCTTTTCCTGCAAAACTGGAAAAAAGAAACACCTACATCTAATATCCTGATTATTCACACTCCATTCCCCACTTTTCGTTGCATATTGATAGGCTATATAGAGCGGCACTAAACG
The DNA here is from genome assembly GCA_016802625.1 of Heliconius numata. NCBI lineage: Eukaryota > Metazoa > Arthropoda > Insecta > Lepidoptera > Nymphalidae > Heliconius > Heliconius numata. The sequence goes on along the minus strand of JAEBDU010000038.1, from coordinate 984,673 downwards.
CCGTTTACATTCATTATACAAATACTCTCCTGAATGAGATTTCAATCAAGTACCCTCACATAATATAGGATAATATAACGCAATAATTAATAATCTCAAATGAGATAAACATGGGTGTTAATTAACAAAACGGATACTTGGAATGTCAAGAGTAATCATTAAACAGCCAATACTGTTACAGTTCAATGAGTAATTGGTTAAGAACCAATTACTCATTGAATCATAGTTTGGACCGAGGCTTGTTGTCTTATAAATCTTACTTTCTATATAATTATACGAGTAGAAAACAGAGAACCAATTGACGCGTACAATACGCGTTGCCATAGCAACGTGTCATATCACTTTATACAAAAATATATGTATAGTCAACAGTTAATTCACTCCGTTCCCATTAAGACATTTCCTCACTTTCCGCCGATTTGTGAAAACATTCCGTCATGAGTGGCGGAACTCATCGCCGCAAAACGATTATAATATTTAATTTCATTTTTCCGCACTAGTAATAATTCTTAACACTAGTCTTCTCATCCTGGTATATGCAATAAAGAGCATGAAGATAAAATAAATACCCTACTTCCACAACGAATTCGAATCCACGACCAGACATATCATGAAAATTTGGTCCGATTATAGGCACGCTTAACCAACTTTGAGCATTCGTCTCTCTCATTTGGGGCGACACTGGCACAGTGGTATGCGGTTAATTACAGTTCACTATGAATTATAATCCTGACGTGCCGCTTTAATTATTGCGAGGAAGGAAATATTTATTTCTGTTTCAGCTTCAGGCTATATCCTGCACATAACAGGGGAAGCAAACGGAACCTGAGAATCTAGTGTTCTCTGAGGCGTAATGGACTCCGTTGAATGGCGGAACTCAACGCCGCGCTTTCCGTCGTTACCAAAGTGTGGAAATGAAAATATTAAATATTTCAATAGGAAAATATTCTAGGCAGAGGCACCAATCGAGAAAAAAGTGTTAAGACACTGAGACGTTGCTAACGCCTACGCACCTCCTACTTTTCGAGACATTGTGTGTTGGGCAGCGGATCTCAAAGCCGCACATTGTCTATACTAGAGGAGGGCAAATCAAAATCATTTTATTCTCTCTAGTGGAGATCAAACCCGAAGCCATCCATTTACAGTCAGACGATGTGCAGCCCCGACTGCCTCGTACATAATAAAGTATCATTCAAGCATAGGTTTAAAAACAAATTAAATTGGCAATCCCCTGGCAAGATTTGAACCCACGCCTCTTGGATACCGTCCAAACGCTCAAGCCAATTAAGCAATACGTTCACATCCCATTGTCCAATATTGTGTTAAACTAATCAGATACTTCCTAGCCGCCACATAATCATTTTAGAATGTGACTCTCAATGGAGGAAGACCAAAAAAGCCCATTAGCCATCCCCAAGGATGTTATTTTTTTATCTTTATCTTTATCTTAGGTCCGTCGTGGCGCAGCGGCACTGCGTCTGGTTATAGACGCGACGATTATTGGTTCAATTTCCACTCAGAGCAATAAGTTATTACCATTTCCTCACTCATCAGAGCACGGTAACAAACGCCGCTTATTACGCAATGTAAACTGGGCGTGGAGAACGGAGTGTCTTCACGCCTACATTTTTCATTCAACATTCTTAAAGTGTTATTCACATATTGAGCAAAGAAAAATATTTAGCAACGTATAAAAACTTATTATAAGTAGCGGGAACCGAACCTGCGCCCCTTAAAAGTGCAGGCGAGTTTTTTTTCTAAGATCAACAACAATTGCTTTCTACTTTAGTAAATTCCACGTATATTATAGTAAGCTGTATAGAAACCAGTGACCTTACATAGAAAGATAATCAAAAAGGGATTGACCGAGTTATTCGACACTGTACTTGAAGGGATTCAGCTGTTACATGGTAGATGGTAGGTAACGCTATTTCTTTATTCTAGCGAGTAGTGTGGGTATTCCTATATACCTCGCTGCTATTGGTGTATCTGTGGACATGGTGGTTGTATGTTCGAATCCCATTAGGGGGGAATTAATATATATATCTAGCTAGCTTTGACGAGCGACTCTGACTCCTCTTGGTGTAATATAGGGTTTACATAGCGTTTTTTATATGAGCCTGTAGTTCCTGAGCGCGTTGACACGAACAAACTCTTCAGCTTTATTTATTAGTAAGGATATAGAATCATTCCATGACTGAGTGACTGCTATCAGTACAACGCCCCGACGAAACTATGAATTTAGAAAGTTGAATTTTGGCATGTTAGGGAGTATAGAGAAGCGCTAAAGGTGTTCTCAAAATTTCTATACAAACTGAAGCATACAGGATTTTTCATTTAACGATTTGATTTTTCATCTTACATTCCACGCAAACAAAATTAAAGACTGCGACCCTCTAATACTTAACCTGCTATATAAATGTGATAAAATACACGACTTCCTCAAAGATAGCACACCTTGGGTATTACTAGATCGCGTCGAGGCTATTCCCAGCGTCGAAATACTTGTAACACATTGACTTTAATAAAATATAACAAAAGAAAAAATAAACACTCGTCTCTAATTTAGTTTTCTTTTTAGTTTCACAAAGGCATTTTTGGATTATGATTTCTGGTTCTGGTCGGTTTTTTATTATAATATTATGATATAATATACAATAGGTATAAATTATAGGATAAACATATAGGATAGATAAGCGGAACTTAGTGAAAATAACCCGAGTGAAAACCGAACCCACGATCGTCGCGTGTATAGTGACAGACAGACAGTGTGGTAACGAGGCAAAGCGCGGCGTTGTGCTACGCAATACCTCCAGTATTCAGCGGAAAGTGTCTTTCGGCGGGATACAGGATGAAGATAAAAAAAACAAGCTCAATTTAGTAGAAAACCTTAAGTAAGAAATTAGAGAGCTCTAAAGGATATCAAAGCGGATCAGTTACGAGCGAGCCACAGCTGCACTTCAATTAGACAATGGCAAGAAGAAATTTTGACTTAAATTCGAACGTTCCCCTCTTTAAATAGACAATTTTGAGACTTATTTCGAAGTACGCTAGTCGTCTTTAAGATATTTTTTTAATTTGACGCTGTATCCTGCACATAGCAGGGTAGGCAGTAGGAATCTTGAAATAGTGTCTCCATACACTGTTATGCACCTTCCGCTGAATCCCCGAAACATTGCGTATTGAGTGGTGGAACTCAGCATATAGAGCGAAGACATGAAAGCATTAAATGATTCATTTGCCCGAGTGGGAATCGAACACAAAACGTCGCGTTTACAGTGGTTCATTTCCTGGCTGTAGTAATAGGCAAAGAGCTCAACACGCAACTTATCGGAAATTCCATGGAAAATGGGGAACGGAGTACCTTTACAATAGGCCTCCTATGGGAGGGTATCCTGTAGGTATACATATAACGGGATATAGCGTGAATCTAAGAAACGCACGAAAAGATTCCTTCAAGTTAAAGAATGAAGAAGAAAAATCTTACCTTCCATATAATATAATACACAATTAAATAATCGATGCGTCTAATGCTGTGCCGCGTACAAAATCCGATTTGCTCAAGATGTAGGTGCGCACGTCACGGACACGTATAGCAACAAATATACACTTTTGTTACATTTACTTCTTTTTAGAGTTCCGCATCACAAAAGGAAAAACCAGAACAGTTATACTGTGTCGTTCGCCTGTCAAGAAAATTTATATCCAGATCGCGTGGAGGTATCAAGTTGAAATTAATTTATAATATTTAGAGCAGAAAAAATCTATCTTTTAAATAAATATAATATAAACATACGAGCAAAAACAAAACAAAAATAAATCGTTTTTGCTGCATTTTGTTTGGAATTCTCCGCGTAATCAAAAGCTATAGGACATATTGTTATTAAATTTAGCACGAAGTGTGAACTTACGGTACAATAAAGAAAAAACATTTAAAAAGTTAAAATTTATTTGTATTTCGTGAAAAAAAACTTACAAATTTATATTTCTAGATAATTTCATATAAAATATATGCATACACCTGAACCTGAATTTGAATTTGTCAACTTTTATAAATTATGATTCCCGTTCATCCACAATCCTGAAATGGATATGAAACCCTCGGTGGGCGAGTCCCGCTCGCACGTGTATGGAATCGAACCCACAACCATCACGTTTACAATCGTACATTTGTGCCACTGGACTACGACGGCCTTTTACTCAAAGTCCTATAAAATATAATTTAGTACGCTTACTTGCCGAAACAGAAAATTACTACCTAAAATAGTATCTTCGCGGGCGGAGCCGTTAGCTAAAGTCTAGTTAAATATAATTCAATTTTATATTACTTAAGGGAAAGGAGTTGGAAAACAAACCGCTTAAAGATCCCGCGGGAGTCCATATTTCACATTATGAATTTTATTTACTTTAAGTTATTTTTTAAGTGACACTTAAAGGGTTCCAAAGTAAGGAAAATAAAAGTGTCAATTCTTATGGGAATAATGGAGTTTTTATATTTGACATATGTACGTAACAATGACTCTGGAGAACGTTTTGTTCAAAAAGGTAAGGTATTTTATTATTTTCTCGTAGCCGTTTCTATTATACTAGCTTTAACCTGTAGTAGCGGCTCTTGTAGTCAAATGAATATATTTTTTTCCGAGTGGAAATCGAACCCACAGCCATCACGTTTAGGTACCCTTATGCCATGTGCCGTTGCACCACGACTGCTTCGACTGATATACATATATATTTTTACTTTTTTTTTAGCTTCACGCTCTATCCCACACATGGCAGTGTAGAACCCGGGAACCTAGTGTCAAGACACTCCGTTTCCTACTTACCGCCGAATTACGAAGGCATTGCGTGTAGAGAGCATATATGAGTGCCGCAATGATATATTAAAAAACAGACAACCCGGCACAAGAACCGTGATTAGCTAAGTGGAAAAAATAATAAGCTACTGTACGTACACATTGTTATTCCAGATTAAAAACTCTTTTCAGCTCGTATTTTTTTATCTGTAGGTTCTGTTTGTGAAAAAAAAGAAATAAAAGTTATTTTTTTAATGCAAACTAATATTATAACAATAGACAGAGATCTTTTATCGAGAGGCTCTCGTGACGCAACATCTGGCTGTAAACACGACAGTTTTGGGATCGATTCCCATATAGTGCCATTAAATTTTCGATAATAAGACAGCGCGGTATTAAGTACCGCTACTCAACACGCAATGTCTCGAAAATTGGAGAACTGAGTGTCTTCTCCTCCGTCTACCCACATTAGGAAAACAGCGTAAAGCTAAAAAAATAAAAAAGAATTAATTGTAAGAATAAATAAATAAAAACACAATTTTCATAAAAAACTCGGTGAACTCAGTACGTTTCTAAGCGTTTTAGTCTGTTGTAGTATTACAACGGCCCATTGTCCTCTAGGCGACCTACATGGAATACTAGATTACTAGATTTAACACATTTTCTACATGATGAATGCCCGCCCGTTTGAAGTTATATTTTTTATTAAAAAAACATTGCTTTTGTTTGTGTTTCTTTATTCGTTTACATGATTGTAGTTGTAGTATCTACCTCATACTGGGTCCATAGCATTAACAGTCATTCACTGTGACGCTGCTCAAAATTAATTTTGTTTATCCTGTTCATAGCAGGTAAGTAGAGGGAACCTAGAAACCTTATGATAAGACCGTCCCTTCGCATTAAGAAACTTCCGTTCCCTACTTTTTCTTTACCTCGTTACCAGTGCGGTTAAATGGAAATATCAAATATTTCATTTTTTCGAGTGTTTCGAGTCGAAATCGAACCCAGAACCATCACGTTTACACACTAGCGGTAAATGCCGTTAATTATCGCAATTATAATTCGACAACGACATTCACATTGTCGTTTGACGTCACGACAACTCAAGTGGTGGTACATCTAAGAAATTAAGGCGAGAATGAATGCGTTAAAGCGGCTATACTTACGAATTTCCCTCTTTTTCTTCGTTTCGTAACGATAAAATGTAATCATATAAGAAAAGTTTACCGTTTCAATCATTATCAACTAAAAATTCAAAAAAATCCAGCAAGTTCTAGTAGGACTCCGTGCAGTAAGGGTTCCGTACTATACCTACGTTACCTTTAAAAAAAGCAAAAAGTCATGTTTGTTGTACGGGTGAAAATCTGATATCTATCATAGTTCGTCTAGTGAAAGACGGACATAGAGACATACAGCGGAGTCTAGTAATAGTCCCCCTTTTTACCCTTTATGTATAAAACCCCCAGGAAAATAAAAATAATTTATTCTCCCAAATGAAAAACGAACCTACAATCAACGCTTTTACAATTAAACGAGTGCGAGAGAGAACTATATGCGAGATATTGCGTAAAACAAAAAAATATATATTTATTTTTGTAGTCGTCGAGATGTAACTTACAGTATGTCTCTCTTGGGATGAGTTAAAACAGGAGCAACAAAACCTCTGCTTCTTATATATCGAATGCTATAAAATTAACTTTAGAAAACTTCAAACGGCTGTATATTCGTTGGTCGCGGGTTCAATCCCAGAGGGCTCGTATATACAATATACAAGTTTCGCTGATTTTACAAGAGTTTCGCTGTATTTTTGAATAGCATGCCTATACGAAAATAATTAATTTCACAGAGAAATCAAACCCACAAGCGTCGTGTAACATCTCGTCACGGCGGCCTCGTGAGCTTTGAACTTTTAAGTGATTAAAAAAAGTAAATACATTTTCGCAATACATTAAAAACACCAAAAAAATTCATACACTTTTTATACTCCCATGTTCATGTCAGTAGAAGTGGATGAAAGTACCCGTTACGGAAAAAATCATATTTAAAATTTTGTCGTCTCACACATTATCTATATATATATATAAAATCGAAAGGTCACTCACTCATCACGAAATCTCAGAAACTACATGTGCTACGAATCTCAAATTTTGCATAGGAGTTATTTATAGGACGTAGGTGCTCGCTAAGACGGGAATTTGCAATATTCGACTTCTAAGGGGTTGTTTTTGGGGTCGAAAGTTTGTATGAAACTTCGTTACTACAAATGTTAGGAGTCTCAAATTTTGCATAACATCACTAGGACGTAGCCATGGAGACAGAAATTAATAATAACATAGTTCAAGCGGGTGAAACCGCGAGCGGGTCGCTAGTATTCCATATAACGCGATGCATCCAAAACAATGTCTAGAATTTGGACATTAAATAGGTAAACGGATAGTATATAGTGTATGCCTATATTATAGGTAAACACTTTGCTTTCCATGCAGCACCACATTTCGTGATATTAGGAACGTTGAGTAGTGGAACTCAATGTCATACTTTGCCTTCCAGAGCAGAATTTTTAAAAATAATTTTAATATATTTATTCCCCAGAGCTTTGACATTTCCTTTAAATATGTAACTAGACAAAACTTGGTACATCCAACACACAATGACTTGAATTCGGACGGTAATGGGAGTGTTTTGACACTAGTTTTTTTTAACTCTCAGGCGTATTCTACATTTAGAACGGAATGTCTTGACACTGGCTTCTGTCTATATAATCGGCTATGCGGGGAAGAGCATGTAGCTGACAAGAAACTAATCCTATAGATATATCGCAATGACGTTATCGGGGACACTAAAAACTAACTTAAAAGCAGATGAAATAAACATTTCTTGAAAGTTTAATTACAAAACTATTGCTAACTTAACTGTTGTTTTTATTCTTTAATGTCTTTTTTACATCTTAACTTTCATTATAGTTTAAGTAGCTCAGTCCTTTTGTGTTAACCTTAAAAAAATCAATATGTATTTATACGTAGCTGAACGCTTCGGCCTCTGCACGCCTCTTTCGCCTCGTCTACTGTCATATCAACCATCAACTTTTTACATGCCCTCTGGGGGGCAAACCTGAGCTTTTTGCATGATCTTCTTCCGGTGTAGTCGTGTCACTCTGTTCCTTAAGGTCAACCGAAGTCCCCCAATGCTTCTCTTACCACTTTCTTTAGCCATTCTTAATTGGCGTTCATAACTTTAGCCTGTTCTTCTTCATTCTCACTGTGACATCGCGCTTCTGACTTCCATTTTGTGTATCTCTTTATTACTGATTCTGTCACCTAAACTGACTCCGAATATCCTACGGAGACATTTCATTCCCATAACATCGATCGATCTTTCTTTAATTCTTCTTTATTTTTATATTATACTCATATTTCGCTACCAGCGTCGCGTACAGCATATTCAATTTTATTTTATTAGCTTCTCACCGTAGCCCGCACAAATCAGGGCAGGCAGAGGGAATCTAGAAACCTAGTGTTAAGACACTCTGATTCTTCATTTTCAGCCGAATGCATTGAGTGTTGAGGAGCGGAACTTAAAGCCACGCTCTGCCTCGTTACCAGAGCCAAGAAATGAAAATATGAAATATTTTATTTCCTCGAAGGGAAGCCGAATCCGCTATTTTCACGTTTACAATTAGACGCTTCTGCTCCTGCACCACGACTGGTCTCAATTTTATTATTTCGAGAAATACTATATAATTATAAATTAAATAATTTGTTGCAAACTTTCAACGGCACACAGATACAAAAAACTTACAATGGGTACAGACCATTATAAAAGGAATACAAAAATATGAAAACTTCTTTTGATTCCACCGCTTTGCTGTCACGCTTAAATGAAAAATGCTCGACGCGAACCGAGGCGGACGCGATATAGACATTTACAAAAAGTATTTTTTTCTACTTTACTAAAATTGCGTATAATAAATTGATTCGTCTTAGTCATCTAACCTATTCACATATTGATGTTTTGTTTTTTCAGGTTGACGCTTCATCTATTTTATTTATATATTATAATCGCTATATCCCACATAGCAGGATAAATAGAGAGAACCTGGGTGTTACACTCCATTCTCCATAAAGACTACCGTTTCCCACTTTCCGCCGAATTCGAGAAGTTTTTTTTTGTAATATTTATAATGACCTATTTGAAGAAAATTTTGATTTTGATTTCAAATGATGAACATTTGACATTCTTCTCAAACTCTCTCCACTCCGCAATAGAAAGTAAACAAAGTAGATACTCGATTTATGAAACGATTCTCTTTTAAAAACAAACAGATTAAACTTTTTTAATTAAATGCTTAGCTCAAAGTAAGGAAAGTAAGTAAAATATAATTTGTATCATAAATATTTAAAAACTCACAGTGATTTTAAATTAATACTGTTATTTTAGAACGTGTTTGACTGTAAGTGATAATTGTGGGTTCCCATCCTCAATTTTGTGTCAATTTAACTCGTATTTTGGAACCTAGCTACTATATGATGTAGATTTCTACTTAGGGAAGTAAATTATTTTTATATCCCCTGGTACGGCATTAACTTCCGCCACTCATCCCACAATATCCCGAAAAAAAGGTTAGATAGGGGTGGGTGAACAGTGTTTTAACACTAAATCCATATGCGTGGTAAACTGAATATTAAATAAAAAATGTTTTTTTAATATTTTTTAGCTGAATATTAACTGAATATTATTTTTATAACTGAATATTAAATAAAAAATGTTTTTTTAATATTCAGTAGCAATGTCTCATTGTCATAGCCAATACTTATTAAAAAAGTATTTCACAATAAAATTTCATCCACATATCTAGCCAGCTTAATGTTTTTCCCAATGCCAACACCTAAGAGTTCTCAGAAAACTAACTTCAAAGCGTAGCTCAAAGAGGTTTTAAAGTGTATCACACGTGTATATTTGCAAAAAGTGTTATCTTGTACAGATTTATTTCTTTTAAACAGTTTATTACAAATTAAACATAAATATTAAATTTCCCCCTAGTGGAAATCGAACCCACATACCTATCGCATTGTCAATCGAACGCTTCTGCCCCTGCATCACGACGGGCCCTTTACATGGCATGACTACCTTTCATATATATTTGTGGTAGTCCACAGACAGTTGCCTATTGACGTTGAGAATGAGACCTAGACGGTCTAAACGTGACCTGCGCGCTCTATAGCGCTACACAAAAGTCTGGATAGAGTCGGGGGAGGATGTACGTTATGTTTATTAATATATTTTATTATGTACAAGAATTGGTAAGCTGAAGTGGCAATGGGCGGGGCATATCTGTCGTAGAGCCGACGGCCGCTGGGGCAGACGTGTCTTGGAATGGAGACCCCGTACAAAACGACCGGTGGGACGACCCCCTGCTAGATGGACCGACGACATAAAGAGGTTGGCGGGAAGCGGATGGGTCCGAAAAGCTGAGGATGGAGTGTGGTGGCGAGAATTGGGGAAGGCCTATGTCCAACAGTGGACAAAAGATGGCTGTTGATGATGATGGACATAGTATTTATTCTAGACAGGATCATAAAAGCGAATATTAATATTAAAATTAATATAGATAATAATCTTTCGGCTCAATGCTCAGCCGAAATTCCGCGGCGTAGAACACTAAAGACTATATCTAATTGATAAATTTATTGCGACAGGATAATAAGTGTCGCATCAGCCGCCGCACGACACCGCTCTGTGCAAACACGCTGTGTCCAAGTGTCTGGTGTATTTGCTAAGTTTTCGAACAGGTTTGACATTCTAAATACACTCCACCGCGTACAATAAACGCCAACTTGCGTGTGAATACCTCAGACATCCTTTCCATACACTTTTCAAATCGGACACTTCTCAGCTGTGCACTCTTGACAAAGTGGTCGTGGTCGTAGACCGTTTTAACAAGGTCGGAGGGACCTTCGGGTAGGTGATCGGCCTCAGGACCTCTGGCCCTCTACTCCACCCTACACAATCAGTCAATCGGACACTACTCAGACATAAAAACCCATACAAGTGTAAACAGTACATACGTTAATGTCTGACGTCTATGTCGGAATTTCTGTCATTGTCTATTCGTACTATAAGAGATTGTAGAGACACTAAGAGAAGATTTCGCTAAATTTCTACAGGAACGAGAAAATGGGATTTAACGTATACTTAACCCACCTGCCTGCGATCAGATTTACCGGTCGCACTTAGAATGTCATTTGTCATACACATGGAGTACTTATTTTCATTTGACGGAAGAGAAGTCATGCATGAGAGCTAGTTTTTAATATAAAAAACACTGCTATAAGCATAATGTTATGTCACCGCGTATTACCAATTACGCAACTAAACCATGAGGTGGATCATTTTCATCTTAACTTCCTCAAAACTCTGAACTAACTTTAACAGCATTAATTAGTCTCTTGCAAACTTCTTGGATCTAGCTGAATGATAAAAAAACTTACGTAATACCTTGTAAATTAACCTACTTTTGAAAGATATTTTAAATAAGTATATTTTTTATAATTACACTTTTCTTGTTTCTAGGGTTCCGTACCTCAAAAGAAAAAAATAAAACCCTCATGACTTACTTTTTCGTCTACCCAGTTTGTTTGACTGACTGTCTGTCTACAATTACAAAATTGATATATAGATAGATAAACTCTTTACTGCATACACAAAGGAAATAAAGCCTTTTATGTTACAAGGGAAAATAGTAACAAATTGAACATGAATAATTTACCAAAATTACGCAAAGAAGTACCGAATTATCACTATCTGTTACAGGTAACATTTAGAAATTTGTACGGAACTCGCAGCGAATACAATTATTTTTTTTTGAGTACCTAGAGAAGACTTGGTGTGACAATTTGAAATACACCAGACATGTGTACAATCGTGCGGAATTGAACGCCAAACTTTATCTTAATAGACCCAGGAAACATAAATAACTTAATTAATATGACAGGGTTGGCAATAAGACTTCGTTTTAAGACACTCCGTTCTCCACTTGCCGCTCGCCTGCCACTCGACGTAGAGTTCAACCTTTTCCGATGAAACGTACGTATGTACGTACGTACTTACGTTACGTTTACAGTCGCACGAGTGTGCCTGCGCCATGACGCCTATATCCGAGGTACATCTTGGCATAAGTTCCACCTTAAACGAACCCAATCTAACTCGGGCTAAGCGAAAAATCTCGTATCTTTTGTGGCCATTTTATCTCCCCTACTGCTACTTACTCCTTACATTGAGCCTTACTCTAGTTTTGTTTATATGAAAAAGGGTGTCATATGGGGATTTTATTCTTTTAAAAGGAAATGTGTAACCTTTTTTGTTTTTCTATTGATTGGTGTAATGTGGGTATCGGCACACAACAAGCAATGCCTCAAGAATTCGCCGGTAAATCGGGAACGGAAGTATCCTAATGAGGAACGCAGTGTCTCTACATGTTCCTTAATTTCCCCTGCCTACCCTGGTATGTGCAAGATATACCGTGAAGCTAAATAAATCTGTGACCGTCGTTGCGTTGCAGCACAGCGTCAGACTGCAGACGCGACGGTTGTGGATCGTTTCTCCACTTAAGGAATTATAGGGAGGGATATTTAATTTATTCCCCCTTCTGGCATACAAAACGTGGTGTTATGTTACGCCATTCAACATGCATGGCCTCGAATTTATTACCTCTGCCTACCATGCTAGACACTCCTGTCCTCACTTTCGGCGGAACTCAACCCCACGTTTTGCCTCGTTTTCAGTGCAATTAAGTGATATTAAACATTTAATTCTCTCAAGTTGAAATCGAAACCACAACCGTCACGCTTAGATTCGACGGTGGCATAATACACCTTTTTCGTAAAACGTTTTGATTTATGACAATATGAGTTATATGTATACAATATTTATATAGCGATTATTACAAACGGAACTACACACCATTCTAAATGTGGGTCGTAAATTATGAAGATATGGTACGGGAGGTATTTCAGGGCCGCATTTTATGCTTCACGGTTAAAAGGTTGGTGTTTTTTTTTTATTTGGGGATTTATTTATATTAAGCTGGTCCTGATAACCCAATAGGCCAAACGGAAAGAAGTATCAATAAGTAGTATGCCAAGGCTATACAAATCCTTGATATTTCTTTCAGTTCTTTGTTTTCTACTAATATTTTATGTATTAATAATATATTTTAGGAATAAAACCCTTAAAAAAATTCATTTATATAATTTATAGTTTTGCCACTCAACACGCAAAATTTCGTTAATTAATCCGATAGAGGAAAGTCTTTTTTTACCCTATTATATACAGGATCCTGCGTGAAGCAAAAAGGAGAAGTAGAACAGAAAGTTTCCAAAAAAAATTGGCACCAACTTAGCATGCCTGGAGATGGAACAAGTATTTTACGTGCACATAAAAGTGCCTATCATACGACCGTACCCGCCTAACTGCTTAGCCCATCTAATGAAATTCCCTGAAAATTCTTTTTGGACATTCCTCAATTGGAAATAGATATAGGCAATTTTGGACTTTTGTAGGCTCACTCTTCTCCCGAATTTAGCAGGGTATATTGTGAAGTTAGTTAAAATATGTAGTACTTCATACTTCATATTTTGAAATATTACATATTGTTTAGCAGAGCACACAAATGTAAACAATTGATGTGTGTACAAGTTTATTAATGACAGTGGAGGCGAAAGAGGTGCAGAGACCTTAGCGTTTATTTCTCCGTTCCCCCTGGCTATCCCGCTAGGAATAATGCGGGAAGGTAAAAAAATATAATATTTCCATAGTACAACTTACTTGATTGGATTGCAAGTCACCGTTTTAAAAGTTTATATAAGGGACATCGCAGTGCAACGGCAAAGCGTCTGGTTTTAAACTAATGTATTCACAATTTCACATCTCACTAGAATGCAATTAATTATTTTCATTAACACACTTTTATTACATCAACCTGTATGTAAGAAACTGACTATGTAACGGAATTTAAGAATATGAGTTACACGTTGTAACGTCATCAAACTCGGCAATTATATTTAGCTTAGATGATAATAAAATATTATGATATAATCGATCTGGTCTGACGATAGGACTAAAAGAAAGCTGATGGAACCTTGGATTGGCTACTAGTAAACATATAGAGATTGGGCTCATTCCATATAATAGCTAGAATACCTATAGTAAAATATATTAATGTATTATATTATATGTGTTTGATATACCCTCGAGGAACGATAGATGAGACGGTGCGTGGAACACGGAGTGTTTTACCACTATATTTTCTTAGAGAATTCTCGTGAAACTGATATTTTGTGTATATGAACGTTAGTTACTTGTTTAATACATGTGCTATGGGTTATCTGTATCTAGTTACACCGCCTATAAGCTGGTTTTTATAGTGGTTACCTACAGGTAATCGTATTAAAGTGCAAAGCGCATGAGTTACTCGCATTTCATAAATAATGATAAAAAATATATATTATATAGGTACAAATTTAATTTATCTATCTTATAGACTTTTAAACAGAACAATAACAAAATTTGTTTTTTTTTGCTTTTCAAACATAAAGGCAGAAAAGCTTGCTATGTATGAATGAATTTAAAAGTGCTACACTGGTATGAAGACAGAAATAGATATAATATAGGAAGAGGGACTCTGGAAACCTAGTGTTAGACACTCCATCCCCATTAAGACACTTTCTTGTCCTATATTTCTGGAATTGTGGTAGTATTGCGTGTTGAGTTGCGGAACTCAACGCCACGCTGTGCCTCGTTGTCAAAGAATAAATATATCATTGCCCCGAGTAGGAATCGAACGCACTGGTAAAGATTGATTGATTGAAGAATTACTTATAGGGCCCGACTGTTAATCCTAATAAATTATTGGGATTGTTTGTTTTCTTTTTAATTTTATGATTTTTTAATAACTTTGTATTTTTTTATATATTTTTTTAATTTAATGATCCGAAATCCACCTAAATATGCACGAGTATTTGATTCAATTTATATGATAAGGAGGGGTAGAGGTTTTGTTAAACTCAGCAGGCAATATCTCTATCTCGAAAAATTAGGCGGTAAATTATGGAGTGTTGTGACACTAGGCTAAGCTAGACTAGAAAGAGGGATCTTTCTAACTCTTTAAGCGGGATACAGCGTGGAGCTATTTTAATATTTACACAAAATTCATTTACCTAGTAATAAATAATTAGATAATATTTAAATTTAATATTACAATAAAATTATTTGTCCCAAATAAAAGAGGAAGAATGTCGTTTAACTTAAACAAAGCAGACACTACAAAACAAACACTCACTCCATTTTTTTTCGTCAGGCGAAACTGGAACACAACGTCGACTTGTTTAATTATGTCACGCTTAATTTAGTTTTCTTTTATAATTTTTTCGTGTTTATTTGAAAACAATTATAAAATTGTATTTTTGAGATTATTTTTACGTAAATAGAGTTTAAATATTATATACTTAGGTAAGGTAAAGGCGGCAATTTGTAATTTGTTTTTATTTTCTTTAAATATAATTTACTAAGGAAATATTACACAGTGCCTAGCAGATATTATATAAATTATATTTAATTATTTATTAAATATTATTAATTTTATTTTTACAAGATATAATTATATGGTTAAAATATAAATATTATGTATGTAGGATAGACATTTTATCCAATCAATAAAAAGCTAATATCAACATTTTTAATCTACATAAAAAAAATAAAGCCCGACCACGCGCCAATCAGATGTCACAAATCCAATTATCAACACTAATTATCGAAATCCAATAATAAAAATTAAAATATAACAATGTAAAGCTTAGGCGACATACCATCAATAATTTTCCTTTTAATCTCAACGACATAGAACCACTAATTCTTTTAACAGATATCTCATAGTCATAATGAAGTAGCAAAACACCATCTACAGTAATGTTCACAAAGTGTATTTAACATATATTTACACATTATTTCACATAAAAATACACTGTACACATTATTTTTGTGTGATTAAAGTGTTGTAAGGTCCTGAAACACACACACCCTGTGAAAGAGAGGCTTCTACTGATTATTTCATCCTAACACATAGCTATCATTATATAAAATAACATAAATTCTGTGAAATCAAGCGAATATGACCCTTAATACTTTTGTAGCTGGGTTAATATTCCTATAAGCATAAAGAGGGTGGTATCTACTATCCCCCATCTAAGGGTGAATAGGGTTGTAAAAGAAAAATAAATCTTGACATGAAAAAGAAATTATTTTTAATTTTTTATTTTCGTATAAGTCATGTATAAGAAAAGAAAAAAATAAAATATATTATACACATGTATATGATTCTTCTGAAATAATTGCTCTTTAGAAGTAAATTTAATGAATGAAAATATCTATATTAAATTCTGTACATTCTATTGTAGTCGAAAATAACTGACTTTTATACCATGTCAATTAAAGGGACACAAAGTGTGACTGTAAACACGACAGGTTGTGAAACATTTCGATTTTCTTAGCTCTGGTGACAAGGCGAAACACGGCATTGAAGTAAGGCAAGGCAAGTGGCGGAAGCTACTCAACATGTAATACCATCGACGGAAAACGAAAAACAGGGTATCTTAACACTAGGTTCCCACTGCTTACCATGTGCAGGTTACAGCGTGACGTTAAAAAACAATATATATAGCAGCTTCATGCTGTATCCCGCACACAGCAGGGAAAAGCGAAAGTTAGGCTCGTGTTCACTAGAGTTAACCCTCTGTTGAACCCCCTTCCCACCGAATTTAAAAATCAACCTGGCCTTGGTGCCAGAACGAAGAAATGAAAGTATAATTAAATATTCATGCATTCCCTCGAGTGGGAATCGAACTCACAACCGTTACAGCCTTATGCTCCTGCGTCACGACGATTACTAAAAAACTATTATTTTATTTTAATTTTGCCTATTTTTAATGTAATAAATATAACACATTTTTATTTATTCTTACATTTTTTTTTAAGTATCGTACAACACAGTCGTACATCACTAACTTGCCTTTCTGAGTTGCCAAGTAATAAAATTCATATTCAATAAAATGATTGTTCATAACATCTCATATAAAATCAAATCAAAAATAAGTATTTTTCATTCCTATAGGTACTCTGATGAGGGTAGCATTGACCGAATATAAATAAGCAGCTTAAGCTTTATTGTTTTGAATAATTTTCCATTATAATAACATAATGTCCCCTAAAATACACGGCACTACGTGTTTTAATTTAACTTTTCTCATTTACATAATTACGTTTGTTTTACTTAACAGTGTTTACGTTCTTTTCTAGACTAACACCGGTTGATCTTAGATTTAAACATCTATACATTTCAATTAAAATTAAATAAAAAGCATACATGTATGAAAAAATAATTAGGTAGTAAGTAATTGTATTGTTTATAATGTTTTATACTAAGTATTATTTAACATACAGTAATATATCATTTATTATCAACAACCAAGATATGTTGAGTAAAAGTATAATTTTAAAGATTGTGTTGATGATTATTTTCATGCTATAGCCTATAGCCTATAGGAATGATAATTAATGTACAGCTGTAATATGTAAAATAAACGTTACTTTGGTACTTTAAATTCAGTTCAAAAAATTTATTAAAAATAATATTAAATACATTATGTTACAAGTATACAATATCACTAGTGTTTTTTTAATAAAATCAAATGATTGTACAGACCGATAAATACAATAATTTTATCTATTATTACGATAGCATAAATATTTACAAAAAAAATCTTATTACTTTATAATAATTATTATATTTTAGAATCACTAATACTATAATATATTGAGACAATAGAAGTCTATTAATTAAATTCCTAGTGAAAACATTCATATATTTACATTTCATTAAAATTTTAATAATAATTATAATCATATTTTGTTAACTTTAATATAAACTTTATTTTGTGGCGTTTTATAACAGGAATAGTTGGCGATCAATAGCTGGATTTCTCCGATAACTGTACAGTAATAATAAATAAATTGATTAATGTTTATTTCTTTTTTGACGTCAACTATGGCAACTATGCCTAATGTCACTCGTCATAAGGTTATATGTCATAATAACCTTAAAGAAAAAATATAAATAAAATTTAATTAATTATTATATAAAGATTATTAAGAATAATTGATAAAACAAATTAATTCATTAATTAATAATATTATATATTTAAAATGAACATAGCACGCAAAGTTTGTTCAATATTACCATATCAAAATACCCGAAAAAATATATACAGAAAATTCAGATTTTCCGCTGCAAAATGCGATTTGGCCAGTTCTCAGCCTCAAGTACAGGAAGAAAAATTCGATTTCGAAGATTTAAAAGTTCTAGAGCGGGTTGAACGCAGAAAACCTAAAATTCCACCTTTTATGAAAGATATATTTGTTTCGGAATTTAACCGCGAACTACTGGCTTATCCTGAGATATTAAATAAAGAAGAATCCACCGCTTTAGATAATAGGATCGCTGCATTACAAAATGTATTTTTTGACAACGAAAAAACTAAAGAAGATAAAAGGAAAATGTTAATAAAAACAGGCATGTATAGTGCACCACTAAATCTAACTAATGGTGGTTTAGCAATGAACTATACGGAAAGTTTACGATATTTAGATGTTATATCATCAGACCCCACATTAGGTCAGGAGATAAGTGATCATTGGGTTGGTCTAAATGTTTTAAAAGGAGGTTTAAATGAAGATATGTACCAAAACTTATTAAGTGATTTGACTTCAGGAGAAAAGACTATTAGTATGTGTATACAAGAAAGAATAAGTGAGAGATTGTTGCAGGCCGATTTTCGTACAGTTGCTGAAATGGATGGGAAAGGTATGATGTTAAGTGTTAGAACCTCTTATATAATGGGAATTTTTGGTAGTTTTATCTAAAAATCCTGTTATATACTAAAATTCCTATTGTATGAAATATATAAACTATGTATTAAGTATACAATTTATGGAAGAAATAATTAATATTTAATGCCATGCCATTATGGTATAATTTTCTTCCATTTTCTGCTTTTGAACCAAGGACTGTGTTATGTGGTGAAACTTAAATTAAGCTAAATAATTCTTTTCCCCAAATGGGTGGCCCACAACAACCTCATGAGATAAAATTATTTTTAATTGATAGTAAGGCAGCATGTTTTTGTATTCCATCACTTAACACCGAAAGTCGAATTTTGGAAATGAAGAATGGAGCTTAGGCTAGTAAAATTTTTCTGCCAAACTATATACATGTATGAAATTAAACTAAAAATCCTATATTTTGTTTAGCTTCATGCCGTATCCTGCACAGCATGGTGGACAGAGGGAAACTGGGAACTTAATATTAAGACACAAGAATAAATCTTAATGGGTACAGACTTTTAGTCTTCCAATCACCACTTTCTGCTGTATTCTGAAGTCATTGCATGTTGTGTGACAAAACTCACTGCCGCACTTTGTCTTAACATCAGAGCAAAGAAATGAAAATATTAAATTGCAAATACTTAAGATTTTATGTATGACTATATTTATTTCAGGTATATGGCATATAAATGGGGAAAAAGTTTGTACCAACCTAACTGGATATCTTCTAGTGCTATGTCTCATAGAAAACAGTAGGTTTAAAGCATTTTTAGTGCATCCCGGAGCTGATGGTGTAAGCAGTAGTAAACAATTTGTCATATTCAGAAATACACCTGGTAAGTTTAATTATATTTTGATGTAATAATATGAAAATATGAGATATATGCGTGCGTGCGTTTGCATGCGTTTCCTGCGTGGAAATTGAATCTGCAACCATCACACTTAGAATCGCAGACTTGTGCCCCAGACGCACGGCACACCCCAAAATAATTATATTTCTAAAAAAAAATCACTTTTGTTTTCCTGATCTGGTACAGGAAGTGCAGCATAGAGTTTGGCCACTAAACACTCAATATCTCAAAAATTAGGCAGTGCATGGGGATCGGAGTGTACTTAAATTAGGTTCCCTCTATCGCACTGTGTACAGTATAGTCAACGAGGCTCGGCCACTTGAAGTTGGCTTTTGGACTTTTGAACATTTTTCGCTCGGGAAGAAAAAATTGTAAAGTGAGAAAAATCTTAAAATCAAATCTGCACAGACCTCTCAGCAGACGCGTCGTCAGTACTATATCGTGCTTTGCGGGAAAGCTGTTTTTTAACACTATATCTATTTTCAGCCACACCTCTCGATGATATTTCGGAACAAGACCTTGCGTCAGCTTTAGGCGTGTCGAGATTGTATACAGCAACGCTTTGCCGCAACAGCCTGTTGAATTCTTTAAATGTATGCTTGAATTACGTTCGTCCACGTTTCTTTTCCGGTAAGTGTGAAAAATTGAGAGAAATATATTTGTAGATAAAAATAAAATGAAAACACCTTGTGTGCAGACACTCCTTTCTTTACTTTTCGCTCGATTCCGTGACTTGCCTGTTGAGTGGAGTTTGAATTCCGCGTTTTAACAGGAAATGTCTCGAAAATGAAGCACTGCGTGAGGAATGGACTGTCTTAACAAGCAGGGTAGGTAGAGGGAACCTACCTCTGTCCATCTTGCTATATCCGGTATAAGAAAATAGATTTTTTCCCTTTTTTTCATAGGTAAACCTCTAAGCGATGTTTCCACAATAAGAGCTAATATCGGCGATACGCTATTAAAAATATACGCTAGCGAAAGCGCAGATTATTTTACAGCTGGTCTCCTAGATGGATATATGGAACCTGATGCGGAGTTGGAGATCGCTATGTGCAGGTTTGATTCTTGTTGTTTATTTAGGGTAGAAATTGTGATTTTGTCATGTTTTGTAAATTTTTGACGTTTTTTTCAGCTTAGTTAAGCGGGCGGGAAAAAATATGACACGACACTGTGTTTACAACTGTGTGTACAATTGATTTTTAATTTATATAGATAAAATCTTTCTAGTTTACTTCTTCCTACTTTCTTTTTTCTAAAGAACATATAATCAAAATATATAATACTTATATGAAATATACACATTAGTGCTTTTTAGAGCTAATAAAATGTAACAATTTTGAAATAACTTCAACAGTTCTCTTAAATTAAATATATGTCATTAAAATAAAAGAGAATCATCTCCATATAAGCATTCGTTAAAAATAAAGAGCCATAATTTTTCCAGAAATTTCATAACAAAACACGCATCAGAACAGCTCCTCCAAACCCTGGCCATACCAGGTGTGGAACAGCGGGAGGAGTGTCTCCAGCTCCTCGAGGATATGAGGATGCTGACGCTCCGAGGGGAATCGGTGGACAGTGTTAATATGTATATAGGTACGTTTCTTTTCACGTTTAATCCGGTATACAGCGGGATAGGCGGCGGGAACCTCCATCACAAACCTTTCCAATTTGCATGTTGAGTGATGATTTTGGAACCTTAAGGAAGGAGGAAATGAAAATAATTAATTGTGTTTAGACTGAGTGGATATCGAACCCACAACGACAATCAGAGAAGAAAGATTTTTTTATAGCTACGAAGGAAACAAGGTTTAATTTACGTTATAAATATATCTGAGGGCATGGCAGTGCCCCCGCCAATTCGAGTGCGAATCCAACATTGCTTGTAAACATTGGCCCTCCCAAACGGATGAACCGATTTCGGTCTAGTTTTCTTATTTGAAAAGTGACTTAATCGAGAGTGTTCAGCCGTTTGAAGATTCTCAGCCCTTTCTAGTTGTTTACTTTTTTGCTATTTTAATAGCGAGAGTTTTTGTTTTTTTATTTTTTTCGTATTTTAGCCCACACCGGTCTCCATCACGCCGGAACAACAATGGCGACTGAAGTGAAACAGATGCGCAACCCATTGTTTAATCCTTCTTTTATTATCAAGAAAATGATTTTGGATAGACATCAGGTAAGAATTGGAAACGATATCCATACTTTTTACAGGTAGGCGGAGAGAATAGTATTAAGACACTCTTTTTATCTAATTTGGCCACTTAATGGTGGCGGAGCCTAATTTAATTAAACCATTGGTAAAATACATTTGTAGAAACATATATTGCGCTTGTATTTAAATGTAAATGTAGTTTGACGTACGAACATATGGCCGAATGGTCTCGAATGGTTGAATGGTTTCGAAGGTAAACAAGAGGCGGATTCAAATCCCGCTATGTTAAAATTTTTATATGATTTTTAAAAATGCAATACTCTTATCTGATCCTCTGTTATATCCTTAGATTAGTTCGGTAGAAAAATCGCTGAGATCCTGTCTTGGCGCAGTGGCACACGACGGTTATGGGTGCGATTCCAACTCAGGGGAATGATTTTTTTATTATTTTGCAGTATTCGATTACGCTATGCATCACGCAATGCTTCGTAAGTTCTGCGGAAAATAGGGAACAGAGTCGAACGAACTCGAACCCGCGCTTCTTTATTTTTGTATTTATTGTATTAAAACAAAAGAAAATAAGTTGTATGTGCGCATATAAGAATTTCTACAGAGCTCGATAAGAACGTAGGGCTTAGTGGTTAGAGAGTTGGACGGTAAACAAGAGGCGCAGGTCTGACTCCCGGTGCTATTAAATTTTAAAATAAACATTTGTTCTCCATTTTTAACAGGAAAAGGACCAGCCTAAACTCGAGTTATACCTAGCGGAACATTTGCACCCGACATTACAGAAGCCGGCGGAAAATTTAGAATATTGTGTTATGAGAATGCGATACACTTGTGAAACACTCATGAGTAGACATGGCGCCGACGCCATACAGGCCTACACGTGAGTGTGGAATTGATTATAATTAAATATAATTGTGTATATATAACGTGTGCATCAATTCATACCATACAGTCACTCATTCAGTAGATCACCACACTATACACTCACTCATTCATACAATCATTCTGTAGTATACCACGCCAGACAGTCACTCGTTCACTAGTATACCAGACTATTTTATTTTTCAGGGAATTATCTCGGTTGGCTGAAGCTGCGACTGAAATATTGGCCATGACCGCTGTATTGGCGCGAGCTTCCAGGTATATTTTTATTATTAGTTCTTTTATATTTTGACATAAATGGCTGAGGACAGCCGTGACACAGGGGCACAAGAGTGCGACTGTAAACGCGACAGGTTGAGGGTTCTATTCTCACTCGACTCAATGGAATATATAGTGTCAAGCGGCGCCCAATATTCGAGACATTCCGTGTTTAATGGTAAAACTCAACGGCCCGCCTTGTTTGGTTACCATAGCGATAAAATGATAATATTCTACTTCCATTCATGGGAATCAAACCCACAACCGATACGCTTACTTATTGATATTATATTTTATGGACTTTTTAAAATAATTTCTTATAAATTATATTGCATTAGCCTCCGTAACGAAGAACTCGAAATGAATATAGCCGTCAGCTTTACGTTGTTCGATTCGATTCGAGATTCGTTGTACGATCAAGGAATTGAAAATATTTCACTTCCCCTCATAGGAATCGAACCCCCAACCACTAGCGGCGTTAGGGTAGGGCGAGCCTGGGCGACCGCCCAGGGGCGCCGGATAAAAAGGGCGACGTAGACGCCCGTTTAGGGCGCTTTGTGCAAAGATGTCTCCTCGCTGCAGTGGCGTAGCTAGGGTATTTGCTGCCTGGTGCGGCTTAGGGGACTTGATGCCCTTTAAAATGGTCTAAGATCTAAAAAAAAAAAACACAAAGTCATCGTCGTCTTTGATATCGTAACAAACAACAAAACAAACATAGACTTTGAATGCCTAATAAAAGAGTTCGCAGATAGAAAGGCTAGAAGAAGTGAAATTTTATTAGTTTTTGTCATTATTTTTTTTTAAGTAGATGGTTATTTCGTTGTACCCATTCCCTTTTTTGTATATTATTGAAATGTAGTTAGGGGGCGCCGAAAAAATTTCGCCCAGGGCGCCGGTAGTGCTAAAACCGGCACTGCCCCAACAATCGGGTTTACTGACTGGCTTTTATATCCCTTATTTTTTTTAGATCATATTGCATTGGCCTCCGTAACGGTGAACTCGAAATGAAACTGGCCGCCTGCTTTGTAGAGAAATCCAAAGAAAAAGTCCAAAAGCTTCTGCTCCAAGTAAACGATGGAGAATATCTCAATTTGGATCATTTCAGGATAGAATTCGGCAAGAAAATGGTTGATTCTAAAACCGCGTTGATTGAAAAACCAACTTCTAGAGTTTATTGGTAATAAATTATGTAATAATTGATGTTTGTTTTTTATTTCTGGCAACAGTCTGTTTTAGTTGAAAAATAAGTCCTTTTAAATTATGAAATAAATGTGTGAGTTGTTAGTATATAATATATAATGATGTATAAAATACAAAAAAAAACATTGTTGTCCTTTTAAAGATATTTATTTTCTTTTGATCTTACGACGAGCGATGAACGAGCGTAGCGTATGAGATTGGTGAGAGAAGCGAGCTTCTACATAAACCTTTACATCATATTTTTACATACACGCGAATAACAATAATCCAAGTGCGAGTTAAAAAAAAATACTGTGAACTAATGTTTAAAATCTTATTTGACAAGTTGGCAAGCATTTATATCGACAACACCCTAATCGTTTACAATCTACGGTAATATATTTTAAAGTTAAATTGTATTATGAATTATTTTAAAAGATTTTTCTTTTTTAATTCTTGCTTACACTACAGACTTATGGCCCGTACCTTTTGTCACCTTTACTTTTTTTCTTTAGATATTACTTACATAAAAGATTAAAAAATAAATTATTTTATTCATTTATTGCAAAAAAGTAGGTTTGACATAAGATGCAGCGTAATATGGACTAATCTGTAATGAACTAATTAATAATAATTATCTCTGTAAGCCCGGTTTCCACCGCTAAACAGAAATGAGTGGGGGGTAATGCTTAAGCGGAACGGAAGGGAATTCATTTCAACTCTCTGCCCGCTCGGTCCTTTCCGCCCGATATTTATTGTTGGTTGGTTTAAGTATGCAGTTCACTCTCGTGAATTCAACGTAGTCTTTAATGGGTCCGCTACGCTCGCGGAAACCGGGCTCTAGTCTAGATTGATCGTTAATATATGAAAAACTTGTCAGCTAATGTAAAGTAAAATAAATATTTAATAAGTAAAGCTATTTAATGCAATTTTAACAATTAACTACTTAGGGCACTAATGTCAATAACTCCAATAATTAATGTATTTAATATTAATAAAAACTAATATATAATCTGTGGTCTATAATTTGTAAAATCACTACCATTTGTGAGCTAGTTTACATTTAAATGATAACTTTTATAAATAAAATAAGTAATGTATTTCAATAGGTTTTTGTGCACTACTGTCTAAAACTACCTTGACATTTATATGGACTACACTATAATGTAATATTCTTTTCTTTCTGTTCTTTCCCCACATGGTGTTAATATGCTCCGTTTCCATTATGACACTTCCGTTACCCATTTCCCGCCGTATTCCTAAACCATTGCATGTTTAGTTAGGGAACTCAACGCCGCGCTTTGCCTTGTTAATATTTCTTCCGCCGAATGGGAATCGAACCGCCTTTAAAGTCGCACGTTTGTGGCCCAAACGGCCTACTGAGTGACTCAAGGACCACACACAGACGATACTACAGGACTTAGAAAGTTGAAATTTGTCACGAAGATAGGTTAGGGAGTGTAGGAGAGAAATAGAGAGACTTTATGGAAATTCCGACGAGAACGGGACAAAACGGCGTTTTTCATTTTTGCACCTGTCGGCCAGTTATAATCTATGGTCTATAATCACTGTTTTTAGGATAAACACTAATATATGAAATTTCTTTGTTAGCCGGCTTAAAATGATCTCCAATAGTTACATTTTTAACTATGTTACCACTTTTCTTGTTCCTCTTTTTCAATTTTACGATTCCTTCAAATTTTTTAGGTATTTTTTCTATGAAAGCCTCTTTTTTTTCTAAAGTCGCGTCTATGGTTGTCACTTTATTTTTTTCTTTACGCTTATAGTAGAACACTTCCCACGCCAAAGTTATCATTGCTAACCCTAGTCCGAATAACGTGGCTATGAATACACCGCCTGAAAAAGAAACAATATTAGTTGCGTAGAAAATATTTTTTTTATATAATATCAAGTGAAAATATGTATATGTATATATAATGGTGTCATAGCGCAGTAGTTACAGCGTCTAACTGTAAACGAGATGATTATGGGTTCTATTTCCACCATGGGCTGGTAAAATAAAAAACCATCACTCAGTAAAATAAAATTGAGAGATGTGTGAGGAACGGAGATATTGTTCATTTAAATCTGTAGGTACTAACCCAAGCTCTCCAAAGTAATGCCTTCTGATTCATCTGCGTCGGGACAAGCTTGTCGGGCTGACTCATTCCAATATCTACGGAAAAAATAGAAAATTTGCATTAGCCTTTTACCTTATTATGACATAGATAGTTAAAAATCGTCTACAGTAAAACCTCAATTCTTTTTTATATAGAATTAGAGAATAATATTAAAATTAAAAGAAAATTACTTAGAAGCGATCTGCTCCAGGAACCGTTCCTTCTGGAGATCCAGCAATGTTCTAGACAAGTCCTCCTGTAACCTAGAGCCTTGTTGCACCGCGATAGCGTAGGGTTGCTCTGCGAAGACTTCCCCGACTTCCGTCAAGTTACAGTTGCGAGTTATTTCGTATCTAAAAAAAGTGTGATGTTATCGAATGTTAAAGAAGAACTAACATACTTAAGATGCAAATTCGAACTCACAATCATCACGTTTATAATCAGAGAGGCGGTATAATTCTAGAGGCCGTCGCGACCGACTTGGACATGGGACGGCCGTGGACATGGGTTCGATTCCCACCCGAAGAATGAATAATTTACTATCTTCGCTTTAGTAACAGAAACAGCAATAGAAACAAAAAAAAATAAGAATATTTTATTCTTAAACTGACTTGATTTCGGCAGAATCGTGTATAAAAGCAAAATCGGCTTCAGGATGTTCGTTGACTTGTTGGAAACCAATTTTGGCATCTGGTACAGGACCTGAGATATGAAATAGAATATATTTTTTAAATAATGGAAAATTTTTAATAATGAGAAAGCTAAGTCGTCTTTCTAATGAAAATAATTGTATCTATACTAATATAATAAAGCGGAAGAGTTTGTTTGTTTGTTTGTTTGTTTGAACGCTAAGATCTCTGGATCTACTGGTCCGATTTACTATGTTTTTGTTTTGTATGAAAGCTGCATTCTTCAGAAGTGCTATAGGCTATATAACATTACATTACACATATAAACTAATATATTTTAAAGTACTTTCTAATTTGACATGCAATTTATTCTGCCATGTTAATAACAACCGTTACCGCGACATTTTGATATTCATCCTTATGAAAATAAATATAAGAGTCACTTTTAGCATTTTATCTAGATTGAAATTATAGTTTACTGTATAACATTCTAATAAATAATTAAGGAGATGTCACTGATTCGAAATGACCTAGCCTACGGGCGGCATAGTATGAGTATGACCGACGCGAAAATATTCTTATAATTCAAGCAGGGGTAGCCGCGTCCGGGTCCACTAGTTAATTAATAAAATATTATTAAATAGACTTTAAAATAGTTAGAAAAATATTATTTGGTCATTTTTATGCTTCATACTGTATCCCGCATATAGCAGTGTAGAGAGAACCTAGTGTTAAAATACTCCATTGCCCACACCGACCAATTTTCGAGACAATGCATGTTGAGCGGTGGAACTTAACGTTGTTGCTTGTTTGGAACAATACAAATAGCTTTGTTGCCGATGACCAGAAAATGTTGTTAAAATATTTTTTTCAGCATTGAAACGAATCTTATATCAATCTTTCTTTTTCTTTTATCTTCATGCTGTTTCCTGCATAGTAGGATATGTATATACAGGGTTTGCAGAGGGAACAGAGTGTTAAAACATCCCGTGCTCTTCGGTCCGCCTAATTTTTAAGAAGAGTTAATAATAATGAATAAAATAAAATAATGTTTTTTTTACTAGAGCAAGTAAATAAAAATCATTAATTTATTTCGAGTGGAAATGGAACCACAACCGGCGCGGCTTTAATTTTGGGCTATAATTTTCTTACCTGAAGCATTAATAGCCAGCAAGATATGCCCATATTGCTCGCGAATCGGATAGTCCCACACTCTGTACTGTGACTGGTCTGATGTAGCGTTCAGAGTTATTTCTTTCCACACCCTGGACATTATGAACATTAATTATATCTATACTAACAAAGCTATTATTTTTAGATTATATTTTTATTAAAAGTTGGATTAGTAGTTCTTAAACTACAAGCACTTTGCCAAGATATACTTACATATTTAAATTCTTTGTATACTTATAATATAAAACTAAAAAGTTTGTTGCGTTGAACGCTTTTGAAAATGTTTTTGTTCGATAATCGAATTATCGAGGATTATTAATAGTCACATTACGTTAATCGTTTTGATGAAACCCACTTTAACTGCGGCCGGAGTTCGCACTCAGGATAAATCACGTTTCATATAAATCTCTTCCCAATTTCCATTTGGAAGGAAGACTAGGCCTCAAGTAAATACTAGTTAAAAATAAAATTCCATCATTTTTACCTGTACAGAGTATCTTCAGCAAACTTCATATTTATAAAATATTGGTGAATCGTCGAACTCTCTACCACCGTGTAGTTTATACGAGACTGTCTCGCTAACTGTTCTAATGATGATACAGGTGTCTATAAAACATTATATTCATATATTATATGAAAGGACTGCAAAGGACGCGCTTGTGGTCGCAGTCCTCCAAAAAGGGTCTTTTTGATTTGTATATATGGTAGAAGTGAAAAAACTAATAAAAATACCTGCATCCTCTCAACAGTCAAAAAAGCAGCCAAGTTAGCAGTAAACGTAGCTAACATTAGTACGACAAATAGCCAATATGCGGCGACTAATGTTCTTCCAGATAGAGCTTTCGGAGCTTCCCCGCCCCCTTGTGGTGTGAATGAAGTTAGCGCGAACCAAAAACTTTCTTTGAGGGTGAATTCCCTAAAAAAAACTCAATAATGTGAAAAGAAACTATTGTATTAATATACACTAGTGTTTTACTCAAGGCCTTAGCCGCGTTGGTTACATATTTTTCAACTTCACGCTATAGCCTCATATAGCAAATATCTATTCTTACCTGCAAGGATAGGGATATGCATCAGGATTGTTTCTCGCAGAATATGGGGAATATTTCTCCAACAGCCAGATCATGAAACCGGTGAGGAGCAACGCAGCCACAATACTGAGCCACACTTCAGTTCTGAGGACCGTCATGAATTTGAAGAGCGATGTTTTTCTGATGGGCTTCCTGATTACTGTAACAAATTTTGTTTAAAATCAGAGTAGGTACTATAATGTTTTCAGCTTCACGCCGTATCCCACATATAGCAGGAATGCAATTAACCAGAGAAAACGCTTTCAACTTTCCACATTCAAGTCACCGCATGTTAAATGGCGCAACTGTCTTACCAAAGCGGAACTAAAAAAATAATTTATTGTACCGTTAAGGATCGAATCCACATCCATCACCAACCACAATGGTCTCATTCAAATATCATTTATGATAGATAAACGGGGTGGGCAGTAACAGGTTCTTTAATAATATTCAATATTTAATACCGTATACATACCTATGAGGATACCAGTTTGTTCAAAATATGGAGCAACAAAATCAACTACCTCTTCTCGTTCAGCCGTCATGGTCAATGCTGCTATTGCTATATCTGTTTCCTTTGAAAAAAAATGAATAATTATATTGCCCGAAACTACAAATATATTTTAAAAATTGTATTATAAGTTGTTGATTTGTATATATTTTTATTTATAAGGGATAAAGTCAAAAATTACAAAACCTTGCTGTTTGCAAGCAAACACCGATTATACTTGTGAATGTGTGTATGAATGAGTGACTGTATCTAATGACCCCTTGTATGAAGGATAAATAATCAGTTATATATTATTATAAGATAAAGTACCCCAGTCATCAAATCTCCAATAATACCATCCCACGAACCATTGGGCAGCCTTCTACCGAATGTGCCCGTTTTGGGCGTCACTATCTCGTAATCAAAATCCATTGCCTAAAAATAATGATAATAATTAAATAAAAATTCTAATGGTCAAACAGTATCTGTTGTCAGATACGCAATGGTTGTGGGTTCGATTACTACTCAATGAACTGAAATATCCAACCATCAAATGAATATCCTTATTCTTTTTTAGCTTCACACGATAAGATCTGCATATAACAGGAGGAGAAAGAACCTTATATTAAGCCACCCCGTCCCCACTTTCCTCTATATTTCGAGCCTTTGCCTTTCCAGAGGGAGAACTCAAAATAATTGACTTACAATCTCTACAGCTATCGATTCTCTTTTTTTTATTGTTCTTATAATTTGTGTATGCAATAAAGAATTTTATCTATCTATCTATAATTTCCACGAGTTGGAATCGAACCCATAAACATCGTGTTTACTTTCAGAACATTGATCCACATTCACACACCATTTGATTGTTTTTCTCAACAAGGCCAATTTTTTAAATGATACTTATACAATTTTTTTTCTCACCTCAGCTATTTTATCTATGAGATCGATACAATATCCTTCATATATTGGATTTCCGTCCTCTGTGAACATTGGTTGACCAGTTTCCGGATCGTACTTTGGTAATGTCCAAGGAACGGCCTATTTTAAAAAGAATGTTATAATTTGTACTAATAACTGCCTGTAATAACTTATAGGTACTTAATATTCAAATTAGTTAAACTAAATTTAGAGTTCGTCGTTCGAGGGTTCGATTCCAATTCGGGGAATGAGTTATTTGCAATTCTTCAAAGTTCACCAGAAAGTGAGTGACAGGGTATCTTTTCACTAGGTTCCCTCTACCAGCTTTGCTACTTTGATCTACGGGATACAGCGTGAAGGTGCTGCGGGAAGTATTGTTTATAGTTTGTCATCGTCTGGCACGGTAAGATCTACCAAACCCAAATATTATTTTCTCGATTAAAATCACTTACCGTAGAAGTGCCAATACGAAAGAAATTTTTCAATGGTTCCAATGTAACGCCTGGTAACAACTTATATTCATCGTCAGCAGACCACGACGCTACCCTTTGCAACCCACTCTCAGGTTTATAAGTTGACAGAACAAAATGCGATCGGTGGTAAATTCCGGACCTGAAAAAAGTTCAGTTAATGATAATTTGACATAAAAAAAATAGTAGGCAGAAGGAATTTAGTTTTAAGATAGTCCATTTTGAGACTCATCATATTGACTGGCGGAAGTGTCGGAAAACTGGCCAATGCGTTGGGAACGCCGTATCTTAACACTACGTTTTCTTTCCCTATCCTGTAATATATGGTAAGTATACAGCGTGAAGCTAAGAAAATATATTTTTAATCAAAACTTACCTTTCTTCATCCCAATAAAACAAAGTCTCATTACTCAGGCTGTCCTCGTCGAATATCTGATATAATTTCTCCTTAGTTGCATTCATCTGACCTTGTTGGTTGCCACAGTCTATATTCACTATTTGGTCCGAATCAATTCTCGATAGGCTTTCAGCCATATATTTTATAAGATTATTAAGAATGTGTTGTTTTTTCTAAAAATTACACACAAAATACTTTAACGCTCTCATTCTTCAAATTTTGAAGACGATGCGTTGCAGCAGCACCGGTTCTGATTATAAACAAGGTGGTTTATAATCACAGATATCATCAGATTTAGGTTGTGTGTTCGATTCCCACTCGGGGAATAAATTATTGCACGCAATATCTCGAAAATAGGCAGAAAGCGAAGCACGGAGTGTCTTATCACTAGATTTCCTCTGTCTACTATATACGGGCTGTTGGCCACGTTATGTCTGCTTACCTTAGAGCGAATAATTAAAAAATAATTCATTCACCCACGAGGGAAGCAGAAACACTCATGCGCCACGACGGCCTCTAAAAAAGGTAATATTTAAAGGAAATTTTTGAGGAATAAAAGGAATGGACCTGCATATCAGTAGCACAATTGCAATCTTTCATTGCTAATAATTTACAACAATCCGCTTCATCAGATTGCAGTACGACAGCGGGCAACACAAGTATAGAAGCATCTAGAGTATTGTAATCAGTTATTATAAGGTTCCATCGATACGGTCGTTTCACTAACTTTTCTTTTACTGCCTGTGAAAGAATCGGAGAAAGAATTATTGATTACCTACATACAAACTATCGTACCCTGGTGCACTATGTAATATCTATAATATTTTCTTCTTTTTTTTCCTGAATATTTGATACTAATTTCAGTTTAATACCTCCATGCGAACTCAAGATAAATGGTCTTGAGAGACGGACAGACGGACAACACTCGTGCCCTATAAGGTTTTATCTTTTGAGGTACGGAACCCTAAAAACATACCCGCTTATAAGTAGAAGTAACAAAGTTATTATCGCCGACTATAACATAAAAACTGGGTTCTGGTCGCATGCTCTTTAACGCCTTAGCCGAGTCTCTAGTTAAGCCGGCGTGAACCCAAATACGGATGTGGGAACGGCCGAGAAGCTCATACAACGCTTGGTCTACATCTGGAAAAAAAATGGAAAAAACTGTAAAATGGCATAAGGAAGCTAACACACACAAGACACACAAGCAAAACACCTAATATTAGGTATGTAAAAAGGCAAAATAATATGATTTAAGATATTTGACAATTTTTAATTTCCAATCAAGTGTAATAAACAATTTTTAATTTTTGTAAATATCTTCTTTGGCCTTGCTATTTGTAACAATACGCGACGGTCGTGAGTTCGATTCGCGCTCGGGGAAATAAATTATTTTCCTTTCCCCGGTAACAGTAAATTCCCCCTGCCTACTCTGCGATATGCGGAATACAGCGTGAAAGTATAAAAAAATATAATACTGATACATAATATACTCTACAAAAATAAAACTACCAACCACTTTCGCTCTCCAATATAATTGCTGCATCTGTTGCATTTCTGGACTCCAAGTATTCATCAAAGCCGCGAACCATTTGTTGTGACCCTAGTAAAGAACGGACTACCACCAGACCGGTAGACGATAACTCCTCAATCTTTTCCCATGGTGACCAGGAGAGGTCAATTATAGAAGAAACGCCTTTGGATAAAGAGGCGCATACTGCCAAACAAATTATATTATTTTATAGGTACTAGTTTTTTTACATAAAAACAGTTTTTTACCGTTAAAATGATAATTTCGATATATTGCACTTCGGAAGGAATCAATATGCCAAATGTCATGGTTGTACGCCGCGTAGTTTCGGCTGTGCATAGTCTGTTAGTCAGTCAGTATTTAATAACGAAGGATTATTTTTAGACAGAAGGCTACGTTGAATACCTAGCTATATAGGATAAATGTAGAGCAAAATGGTATTCCCTAAGAGGGAAGTAAACATGGGCGTAGGAAGAGGTGCGGTTGGTTCGTGCCCACCCCAGAAATTTTACTAAAATTTTTTTTTTAAAAAAAGGTTAGTTGCAAGATTAGAAGCGTTAGTTGTAGTAGATATATGCTCCTACGCATCTTAATATGCGCTTGGGCAATATAAGAATGTAATTTTTCAGGTTTACGCATCTCTCACATCCAGTAGGTGGGCAAAGTGAATCTAGTACTAAGACACTCCATTCTCTACCTATCTACTCTGTCGTAGGGGAGCACTGGGAGAGGATTTCTCGAAATTCCTATGGGAATCTGAAAAAATGGGATTTTTCCATTTTACTCAAAAAAATGTTGCGGATATCGTGTAGCGGAAACCAACGCGCTGCGAAAATTTCTGCTTGCATATTTTAGTTAAAAATAATCTTCTCACATTTGCTAAAACTTTCTTCGTCATTTTCTCTGTCTAACTGTATGATATCTTCGTTAATAACTAAGCCTGGCGAAATTTGTTCCCTTGCTTTTATTGCACGACTGATTTCTTGCGGTAGCTCGGTTTCATGATTTTCTGTTATAAAAACTACAAATAAATGAAAGTAATTAGTATATTTAAATAGAAGTTTTAAGTTTAAATTTTTATTGATACTATTGATTGTTGTCGTTAGGCTTTTTTCTGTTTGCACAGACACAATATTCGTGTGTAATAAATTGTGGTTCTCAACGCTGCAAAAGTAAACTAGATGGGGATAGTGTGATTGGGATTCGAATCAATAACCATTACATGGAGTGCGAGTTAACATCAACGAATCATGCGTAAGAAAATATATAGGTAAATAGGTGCCTATTGTATGTGTATCCTTGAATTAAAAGGCCTTATTAAAAACTATATCTTACCGAATCTTAAACTAAGTTCCGAAATCACACAGCCCAAATTTATCAACAAAAAGAGAAACAAAAGCTGTGAATCCATTTTATTAATTCTTACACCACCTACAGCTGTTACAATCCCGCACTTTATTTATTAGGATCGCCGAAATATATTCTTGCAACAAAAACGGAATTAGCAACGTTAATAATAAATAAAATAAAACTCTTAATTTTTCTAACATAATTTTTATTCGGATTAGGCTGAGCGCATTTTAACTTGCGTCGTTTTCGAAAATGGCGGGAAATGAAAGACAAATGGCAGCTAGCCAATTTATTACTTTGAAAAAATTGTATTATATAAAAAGATATCGATATTTTCTATTGAAAATGACTGCTTTTTTAAGTTTCAAGTTAATGTCTGTAATTTTGATTCATAACCGCGTAATACGTTGCGTGGTATTGACAATGACAAATCAAGAGCGCTCCATTTGTGAATTATTGAAATTATGAAGGGTGAGTCGTGGTTAAACAAAGCCTCTTTACTATTATTAGATTTAACAATTTGACATGCAAGTACAGTTGGTAAGAAATTAACGAAAGAAACTAATATAATATTAGTAAAATAGGTTTCTTTTTTGTATGAACAAGGAATTTCTTTTTGTTTATAAAAGATGAAGTGAAGCTACTCAAACACTAGTTATACTTAGCCGAGAGTTATTATTTTCTCTGATACTAAAAATGTGCTTCATGCAAAGAACAAAAACTTGTGGACACACTTTTTTCAATGATAATATGTCGGCTTAAGAGTGTAAACCTGCTAAATCCCTTTATAGTTTATCACTATGTATATTTTTATACCATTTGAAAATATAAAAAAATATAAAATTCACCTTTATTTTATTTTATATAGCACCTATATACTTAGTAGCCATGTGTATTCCACAAATCAATTTTCGAAATTGAATAAAAATTCTAATAATACATATTATATACTTATGTACTACCTAAAAATTTACTTAGATAATATGTACCCTTTTATGTCACGCTGATAAGATAAGAAGAATGTGCTATACGACCACAAAAGCCCCTGAAAGTGTGTCGGCAAAGGTAGGTGTTTTGGACCCAGTACAGTGGATGAAGGATCCACTTTCCGCCCGAAATCGAGACATTGCAGATTTTATAATCTCAAGCTCTTCTTAATTCTTTTTTAACGTTGTAAGTTTTATTTCACTCAGGAGGGAGAAACACTTTTTTAGAAAACTTATACAAATTTAAACACGCGCCTCAAGATTCTGGATTTCAAAATCAAGTTTATTATTTCTAATTATTTTCTTCAAAAGCGTACATAATATTAAATATTAATATAAGAAAACCCACGTAACATTCGTGATTTTGTACTTGGAAGACTAACCGTGAGAAATGGCGCGCGGCTTATGAATAATAGATTAAGTACAGGTTAAAACCTAGCACGCGATTTGTTTACTATCTTGTATAGGTAAATTATTATATTTGCATTTTTTTTCGGTTCTTGGTGGATATCTTTGGTAGGCAGTTAAAACACTTCTTTCCCTACTTAG
The DNA here is from genome assembly GCA_016802625.1 of Heliconius numata. Classification (NCBI taxonomy): domain Eukaryota; kingdom Metazoa; phylum Arthropoda; class Insecta; order Lepidoptera; family Nymphalidae; genus Heliconius; species Heliconius numata. The sequence goes on along the minus strand of JAEBDU010000038.1, from coordinate 948,931 downwards.
GCATCGTGTATTGACGGAACCCCACGCCTTGTCATGCCCCTTTTTGTCTTGTTACCATAGCGAGGAAATGAAAATAATGAATTCCGCCGCAGCGGGAATCGATCCTACTACCTCGTGTTTACGACGCATGACGCCTCATTCGCCTGGGATGCGCAGGTAAAATCGCCAAAAAAAATTACATGAACATACATATATGTTCAAAGCTCTTAAGCTTTAAACACTGGACTTAGTCCAGACACATAAGATGACATTTACTTATAAGTATCATCTTCTTTATAGATAAAAAAGATGATAAAAATGATGATGAATTTAAAAATATATTTACACTTTTTTCTTGTGTTTAGAGCAATTAACGCAATTCCGTCCAATTTTCGAAACATTGTGTTGCGTGGCGGAACTCAACACAGCCCTTCACCAACAAGAGGGGAAATGAAAATAATTTAAATAGAATCATTTGAAATGGGGAACGGAGTGTCTTAACACTACGTTCCCGCTACCTACGCTAACATGTGTGGGATACAGAGTAACGCTATTTTTTTAGGCTAGTCATGACGCAAGGGCACAAGTGTACGACTGAAAGCGCTAATCTACACGATGTGGGTGCGATTCCCACTCGAAAAAATAAAATATTTAATATTTTCATTTCGTCGCTCTGATAGCGAGGCGTCACTCAACACGCAACGCCAAAATGGGAACCGGAAGTGTCTTGATGGGAACGGAGTGTATTAACATTATTAGGTTCCCAAGTTCCATCTGCCTACCCTGCTATGTGCGGGATACAGCGTGAAAAAACAAACGCCATCCCACTCTACATCCATCACAAAGGTATAATAGGGTAAATTCAAATAAAACCACTTATATAATATATGATAACTATTTAGTAAGTGTATAAACATTACATCAATGACAAAATAAAAAATTTACCTAACACAAATAAAAAATAAAAATATTATAACCTTAAAACATACAACCTCACGCTACACGTAATTTAAATTAATAAAAAAAACCAAATTGAAATATTATTTTAATTTTTTTTATACTTTAAAAAATTTCGCTCTCAACTCGCACTGACGAAATCTATTTACCGTTTTTTTTTGTTTCTTTCTTTTACACTAAGATCACTTATTACTAATCTTTTACTCTGCGTTTACATTTTGGTTCTGTTTAGTTAAGTAATTTTGCTAATTATTAAAAAAATGCGGAAAAAAAGGTTATTTTTAATTTTATTTACATGACCATGCTAAATACCCGAGATTCTATAATGAAAAAAAATATGTTTTTTTAATTTGCAACTAAAAAGACCTAAATGCACGCAGAGTCTTGGACAGGGCAAAGCCCCCTTAGAACTACCTCTCGCTAGGAAATAATTCTAATTTTTACAAATTTCCATACACCCCGAAAAAAAAACCTATACTATATAATATAATGTTACCAGATAGAAAAAGAATCTATTACAACTATTCTCCGTGGTATAAAATTTTATTCTCTTATTATTTTATCGGCGGTGGTCAAACATTTTACCGGCTATAATTTTGCAGATTTCCACCATTTTTTTTGTTACATTTACTTTATCTATTATAGATTCACTATTACAAAAAAATAACACTGAATTTTCATAGCACAGATTTTTAAAAAATCTGCAAAACCACAGCAGCTATATAATAAAAGTTTTAAACAAAAAGAAAAACGTATTGGAATTTTCTTTACAATTTTCCTAAAAAACTGTCGGCCACCGCGCCACTAATGCGTCTAAGATTTGTTTACCGCTCGATAAATATTAAAAATTCCTTTATTAACATGAATAAATGCTAATTCAGATGATTGAGGAATTAGTTTTTAGTGAAAAAAACAAAATTCTATCACACATCCGAACTTAAACGTGAGAAATACCGTTTTGTGTTATCAATAATATTACATTTATAAAAAATATATAGAAAATCTTAGGTAAAATGATAAAAAAGGCTCGTAGCCATCTGACAAGTACCTGTTAACTTACTGGTATCCTATAGCTTTCCTATTCATACAAAACAAAAACTATATTGTATAGATCTGTATCAGGCTATATTGACATTATATGTATAAACCATAAGTAATGAAATGATACATTTCAAAATATGTGAGAATTTCTTTTTTTATTTAAATTATAATTAATTTATTTAAAAAAAATATTTTAACCTGTTACTCGTTTTATTTTTTTTTACCATTGTACCTCAGATTTAAAAACAAAGTTATAAAAAAATACTTGTTAACACAAACCGGTACGACGCTCGACGCACCGAAATCTTGTGAATTTGAACTTAAAATAAAAAAATACACATCTAGGAACATTTAGAGCTTAAATCAAAATGTATGCTAAATAATTTATTTAAAATAAAATTATAATAATAAAAAACTTGGAAGATGTAATTAATACAATACCGCTAAAATATCATTTACATTTAATATTTAAGGTGTAATATTTTTTAAATTAAAAGAAAATAGAAGAAAAACAGCAAAGAAAGTAGAAATAAAAAACTGTCAGAAGTTATTTAAAAAAAATTAGCCAGTTTTTTAAAAAATATCACACATTTCATACTATGTATTTTTAAACTTTAATAGACAAATAAACATTTTTTTCTTGTAAAAAAAATAATAATCTGTCATTTTGCCTATTATAGCTGAATAAGATATCTAACGCACGAATATCAACAAAATTCGGTGCGCACCTTACAACAAAAAAAATACAGCATGTTTTAACTGCAATATGCTATTTAAAATATAAATTATTAATTTTAAATTAAATAAAATAATCCAATCCTGATATAATTACATAATACTTTCGTTTAAATAGAAGAAAAATCAATTTCGTTTTTTTTTAAATAATAATAATTATCTGTGGTCCAAAATATTACAGTTAAAACACTTAGAAAAAAATAATAATATAGATTAAAAAAAATATAGTATATCCATAAAAGGTCTATGTATAGATACATAATATAATATAATTTATTCGACAACTATATGTGAATATTCCATGGGCATAATGTAAAAGGGTCATTGTCTATTTCATTGCTAAGTGCTGACATACTGTGATGATCATTTTTCAAAACAATAAAATTAAATGCTCCATAAATTCTGGCAAAATTTTGAAACAATTAAATTTAATTGATCAATTGATAAATGTTTTTTTTTTAATAAATGTAATATATGTATATATTTTTTTCTTTTTTAAAAGTGTATATAAATTATCAATTTATACAAATATTTTTAAAAATAAAAGTAACAAATGTGTGATTCTTTTTATCTTCTTTGAAAAATGACCAAGACAAAGTATTCAAAAGGAAACCGGTGCTAGAAATAATTAATAAATAATCGTACTGAAAGCAGAGGAAGAGTTTTTTTACCCATTCAGATCGTTCTATCGCCAATTTGCCTTAATACGTTTAAATATTCCATTTAAGTAGATTGGTTCAGGTTTTTTTTTAAATAAGTAGATAAATGTGGGTTTTTTTTCATTTAATTCAAATAAGTTAAATTGAATACTTTATTTATTATAATAAATTTCAGTATGTATATTTATATGAAAAAAAAATGGCTTTTTTATTATTTTTAAGCTCGTTTTTCTTGTTTTCATTCTGATATGAATGTGGGGGTTCCACGTCATTTAAATTTTAATGTGGATAAAATAGTCTTGTGATACTCCTTTCTCTTCATCTCCAAAGACGTGGAAAATTTATATTTCAATTCGAATTATCTTTGTAATGCATATAATAATTCATTTTAAGAAAACGTGTGTTATTGATGAAACTAACAACATATCTATTTTTTTAGACAATCGAAACCAAATGACTTTTTACATAGCCAATAAATGTTCTGTTACAATTAACAATATTTCTCCTGCACAATACATGACACCCCCAAAAAAACCCAAGCCACATTAAAAAAATAGCAAATTGGCGTCTAGAGGTACAATACTACTATCAAATATTTACTGCATAAAATAGTCCGGATGATCTGGATCTTTCTCGAACCGTTTCGCCTCTTCCTGCATGCTCTCTTTAATTTTCAAAATGGCCGCGGACTCAGTTTGATCGTTTTGGTCGCCGCCTGGTCCCCCAAAACCTTTGGGCGATAAATCAAACTTTTGTACACATTACCTATTTGCTCTGTGGTCGGTTGGTGCTTGTTTTATTATCTGTGCGGTTATGCTATAATCTGTCAATGACAGAGTATATATAAAAAAGGAATATGATAACGAAAGTCGGTCAACGCCCTGAAGCTACTCTTTCTAACCTTTTGCGCACTGTATACTCAAGAAGTAAATAATCAAAAATAAGAAGACTCCAAAGTTAAGTCAAGCTGGATGGCTGCGAAGCCATTTGCAGATAACTACAGGGAGGCCACGACCCATCGACCGCACTATAACTATTTAAATGCCTGCTGTGATATGGCATCACTTTCTAGAACGAAAATAAAAATTCAAAAAGGCATCCCATCGCATTTCTTCATTTTTTGTCGAATTGATATCAATAATGTTAAAATTTTAATTTACCTTAATTCTTTCATTACTATATTCCTTTTTTATATTTTTTTTTGTTACTTTTTAAAACTATGCATCTATATTTCATTATTTTTTTCAGGTCAATATTTTTGTTTACATCACTAGTAAATTTGTTTTTATTATTTAAATTGTACATAAGTTACCTAGTATAAATAAATTTTAATCTTTTACTGTATTTTCATCTGTCATTTCAAAAGCTTTGAATGTCAATTATTTTCTTTACTTTTTTAAAATTGTGATCTAAATTCTGTTCAATATACATATGTTTTAAATTTAGTATTTTTTAAAAATGTTTTGAAAACATATTTTTTCTTTCTTTTCTAACTATATTTTTAAATCCTATGTTATATTAAAAGAACCAATTAAATTTAATTTTCTATTAGTTATCTCTTTATTAATATGTATGTTTATATTTTAACAAAAAATATTATTACAAAATTTTGAAATGACAGTGAATGGTATGCGAAACTGAACCAATGGTTTTAAAAATAAAACAAATATTCTTTAAGAATTTTAAGAATTTTTCTAAGTAAAAGAATTAAAGAGATACATTATATTTTATAATTTGTTAAAGTTAGTTTAGAGTTGTGTTATTATTAAGTCACTTTTATGTATTTTTTCACTTTTATGTATTTTTTACTTTACTGTTTTTTTTAGTATAAAAATCTTTAAAAAACTAGATCTATATTTAATTTTAAAAATAAGGCTTTTACAAAAATTACACATTGGTTCAGTTTCGCATAAAAAAGTGTAATTTTGTTTTTTTCTAGTGCATTGTTATTTATTTTATTTACTTTCCTTTCTTTTAATCTGACATATGTTTTGAAATATAGGGAAAACAGTATTAACGGAATGTTCACAGTAAAACAAAAGAAGTAACTTATATTGTTTATTTACAACTTCTTTCAGATATTTAATTTTAAAAA